>JAQIVE010004031.1:0-15337 GCA_034698285.1 Sminthurinus bimaculatus | reverse complement strand
AATGGGCGAGGTCAACAAACGGAAATTTTTGAAATACCCCCCACCCCTAAAGGGGGGACATTTTCGAAAAACTAAAACCACATTCTTTCACTACTTTTTTATGCTCTTTCAGGATATATAATCAGAATTGTCAAATTCGGACCCCCAGCAAATCACTTATTTATTTGGCTAGGAGCTTCCCTTTTATATGTTATATACATACGTGTGTTGTGTGCATTTGTACATAAAAGTAAACCGCGACCATGAAATTCGGTGTATACATACATTTATTTGAGTTTGGGAACAAGACGTAAGGAAACGCACATCTGCTTCCCATCTCATTTGATTCAAATTAAAGAAAGAGTAAGAAAAAATATGTATGTAGCAAAGACATACATAATAATATGATGTATTGGATCTGTGTCAACGTCAGCAAGAGACCATACAGATAGACAAAAACCCGAAATGCGTAGTTTTGAATTGTGTCAATAATAAAAAAATCAAAAGCTGGCTAAATCATAATTTTTGCAAAAAATACGAAATCCTTATAAAATCTTTAAAGCTAAAATGTATAATAATACGTCATTTCGCACAAAACTTTCTGCAATTGCATAAAAAAATCCGGAAGAAGACACTGACGAGATGGGGCGATAATTTGGTTTAAATGATAATAGAAAAAGTGCAACACAAACACTTTTGAGGATTGCTGAAAAGCTCGAAAGTAGAGTCAAAAGTAATAAATGTGTATAGCAAGAACGTAGTTTAGTAACATAAAATATAAAGCTTGTTTCCTTTGAAGATGGAGGATGAGTGAGAATTTTCATGGAACTCACTCACTCATCTGAGAGTCATTCACAAGACTCAACACTTGAGGATGACTCTCATGTACACACAATGTTCAAATCGTCAGCACAACAAACGTATTTAGGTGCTTGGCCAAGTTTAGAGTTTAGAGTTGGTCGACTTGGTCCATTGGGTTTACGTGAGGGCTTTTCTCTCTGTGTGAGTGCACACACGCACACATGACTTTATTATAATGGAAGGCTCGACTAAACTCTTTAAAGGTAGAAAAGTAGATGTACGTGCATTGGGCCAATCGTCCATCTACTCCTTGAATACAAAAGAGAAGTGCGAAAGAGCGCAAGAAAATCCGACAGAGAAGAAGAATTGACCATAGCATATGAGAGAGGGAGTAAATACTGGAAAACAGTTTTTGCCTCCGTCTGCTCCCCTGGGTGAGCAAGTCAGGAGGAAGTTCCTCCTGATCTCGTAATATTCTAGGAAGCTTCCTCCAATATTACAGAGAAAGGTCATTTTCGACTGGACTAGAACGATGGACAATATGTGTACACACATGGAACATTTCACCGGACTCTGACACATACCAACTGCTTTTCCCTGTGACCATATACCATAGAACCGAAATAGAGAGTTCGTTTACATTTGACTTTGCCTATGCTATCTTTTAAGGTGGTTGACAAACGATAAAGGGGACGACTCATTGCACACTTAACCTAACATTTTTTTATGTCTTTCATCACCCTTTTATATGCATGCCATTATATTATTATTATTATATTATACGGAAAATATCGTAGGCTATCACTTTTAGTTGGTCATTTAGGTTGGTTTATATGAACCAAATGGTCCCTGCTCACTATTGACACTTGTCCTATTCAAACCATTTGCCCTTCTTTCTTTTCTTCTTCTTTTTCTTCCTAAACCTCAAAGAATTTCGCCATCATCTTTAGTTTGAGATGATAAAAATTGCAAACGCTGCAGTTCTACAACATCAAAGATTATGGTAAAAATAGACAGACCAAAATATTATTGCACTTTGTAAAGTGCGTTGACTGGAAAAAACTACGGGTCGTTATACAAACTGAGAATGTCGACTAAAAACGAAGATCCGATAGATCGATGGCAATAGCGATGATAATAATAATCATTTGATTACATCATAAAGGGAAACAAATGGACAAATAATATACGAGTATTAGGTAAACATGATCAAAAGTTAAAAGTAGCATTTCCATATTAGTTTCAATAAAGTTAACTTTTATATTATTACAAAAGCAATAATATCATAAGATCATGTCTACAAAAGACAATATAAAGAAATATTGAAACTAGACGAGCTAGTAACCCGTAAAAACACTACTAAATAACATACATAATAGGATGAGCTCGTCACTTCCCCTTTGTTAAGGATTAAGGATGTTAAAAGTTTGAAGCATAATATTCTGATTCTGTTCATAATGTGCACTACATAACATAACATAACATACGATGCCTACACTTTTTACACTTGTATTTGCATTATAATCTGCACAGTGTGATACGGCAGACAGGAAACCATCTAGAAAATTCTGCTGGGCATAAACAGAAGGAAAATGGGGAAATGGCGACAGACAGTGTCAATATCACAAAAACGAACGAGATCACGTAGAGAACTGCGAGCTACCACAATACGTTATAGCAGTATGTACACTTTGTATAAGTTTTAAGTTCAGTTTGAGTTTGCAGGAAATTAGATAGAAAGAATCTCGCACATATCATTATTGAGCATGTGAGTGTGAATATGCAGCATATTATGGCTGTAAAAGACAGCGACAGAACATTGACTTGGTGTCTAGTCGTGCGAAACCTCCAAATACAATGCCAAGAACAGACATTGTTCATTAGCATGTAAAAAATTATAGTAAATAGTACTATAAACAACTGAGAGCATGTTGTAACACAAGAGATAATTTCAACTACACATGTATTCAATTCCTCCTCCTCGTTTCCGTTTACCTTAATACAACGCATTTCACGTCAAATTAACTGTATATCACTCGCACAACTAGCTGAGCTATAAACATGAATAATGAAACAGTTTGTTTCTTTGATCGAGAGCTATCAATCAACTTGTAGTTTCTAATTCCGAATCAAATAATATTTTATAATATAAAGTAACCTTGATCTTTGAGTTTAATGAACGATGCTCCCGTAATAAACTTTTTTAATTTAAGAAAAACTGCCATTACTGTGCTCTGTGCTATCATACTATTATGCACTATGCACATGTAGTTTAAAATCAAGGTATAATTAAAGAAGACTTGTGACATAATAATTACAATAAGACGGTATTCACGTGTTAAGAAGTTAAAAAGACGTATGTAAGTGTATACAGAAATTCATACTCAGTCAGAAACAAACTGTCACCGGTAGATCTGATTATTTACATTACACTAAAAAATTCTACTCCAGCATGTAAATACGTGGTAAACTTAATCCTACAAACACCGATAACTCCTTGATATTTTTGAAATGATAAAATGCTCACCTTTTTATTTTTTGAGTAAACCTATGTGATACAGTCGGCCGTAAACAAAACGATGAATGACCATCACAAGCACACAGCACACCAAGTCAAAATTTTTTCAGCAGAACGATGATGGGTTCCGATCCCAAACTAAATCACAGTAGACCTCTGCGGAGTTATGAAAATATTCCATTTATTTATTTTTGTTGCATGGTGTGTGTAAGTAATGTGTGTGCAATGAGTTATAATTTATCTACTTATTTCAAACCTTTGTCAGTGCTTTGAATGACGTGTAGATTTTGACACACAACCACTAACACTATAATACAACATAGGTTTTATTTGGACACAGCATAAAAACACAAATCAAATAAATTATAGCTGAAGCTTTGGCTGTGCTTGTCAACAGCGAAGGGTAGTCCTCAAACAATTCATGTGGATATACTGACAAAACTTTGGGTATATTGTTCAGCATTCAATACCTACATTGAAATTGAAATTGAACGGGAATAATTGACAACTCAAGTCAAATAATGGATAATGAACGACAAATGAGAATGAATGCAGAATGGAACGGCAACAAAACAAGGCAACCAAATGAGAATTACCATTAAAATAGTTATGGGTACATACTACATACTCAAATTACCGAGTATGAATACAGTACGCTGGCATAGTGTCGCTGCAACCAAACCTAAACCTTATGCAACATAAATAATAAATAATTCCATTATCGAGTGCTGAACACAAAAAATCTTTTATAAAAATTCAAAATTGACAGTTTATGACAAAACGTAAAATCTGTCAATTTGCAAGCCCTGTGACAACTTATCCAATATACATGAAAATATATTGGTGTAAACCTTAATTACTACAAAATAATGAAATAAATTAAGCGTTCCTCCAGGACTGCATGTCAACTACTTGACATGCAACTAACAAGTTGTAAGCAGTGATTGTGGACCGGTCAAGTATGCTTAAATTATTTCCCACTTATCCTGCGTAATCTTTTGAGATTGATATTACTATTAAAAAATTGCTGCCTCTTCTCTTTTTTTGCCACGTACCCAATTGTACAGCACTTATACATGTCGGATAGAAAAACTATTTAATTTTGTCCCCTACTCTATCTTATGTATGCTGCAAGAATGTAACTACACAGACATTGTATTATTGACACTATACCTTTTACCTACTTGTGAACTAGTAAAAAATATATTATTTTGTTTCACGTACTTTTCAACTTGGCCGTATTTTCACAAGTTTGGTTGACTGTGCAGCCTGTCCTGTCATTTCCCGTCTTGTCTTCAAAGCTTGAATAGACACTACACTAAAAACAACACGTAAATGCACTGTGTTATTCCATAGCACGTGCTATGACAACGATATTTTTAAATTTGCAAATATTTTTGCAGGAAAAAATAATTCTAAGACTTTGAATTCTCACATATTTAAAAATCTCCGCCACAAACCTCAGTCCAAAGGGTAGATGGAGGACAAGGCGAGGATCTGTTTCGGCCGAAACACGAACCGTTCCGAGTGAACGTTTCGTTGTCCTCTCGCTGCTTGCACAGAACTCTCCAAATGAGAGAGCGTTTACGTCAATGCAGTCAAGCCAGTGCGTTTTTCGCCTACGTATAAAACTGGTTATAAAATTAAAGTGGAAAAATGTTACTTTTTGTTTCAATTTTCTTACGATTCAGTGCAATTCTTCTTTTTTTCTTCCCTTATTCAATACGTACTCAATATTTATCCATGCTTACAGACAATATTGTGAGATATGTACGTGGCAAGAACTAGAGAGCCAGATGTGTTTCATGGTATGCAAATGATGTAGAACAAAGACAAGAAGGAAAAGACGAAAAGCGGATGATACTCCAGGACTTTGTTTTTTCTCCTTTTCCA
The DNA here is from genome assembly GCA_034698285.1 of Sminthurinus bimaculatus. Lineage (NCBI taxonomy): Eukaryota > Metazoa > Arthropoda > Collembola > Symphypleona > Katiannidae > Sminthurinus > Sminthurinus bimaculatus. Next base: position 10,146 of record JAQIVE010004031.1, on the reverse strand, counting down.
GGCTCCACCAAAATGAGGGTATGTATCTTGAGACTCGAAAGCCACCGAGTCTCTCACAATTGGGTTTCAGGATTGAACATTTTCAATCCTGAAGTTGAACTACTTTTCCCACTATTATTTATTAATTTATATGCTTTTCTCTCCACAATCTTTAAATCTTGCTGTGTATTACAAACACACAGTGTAAACCCTAACACGTCTATTTTGACTATTTTTAGCCGTGTATACTTAGATATTCATCTGTATTCCTTTTTTGTGTTTAATAATGAAAAGAAGTCGCGTGCCTTTTTTACTTTTTTTAGATCCTCAAGTCTAAAATCATAGATAGTCGGTATACATTTAGTGAGTCTGGAGTGTAACATGTGTCTGGAAAAGCCTGCCGAGTTAAAATAGGATGACAGTGGTGCATGTTATATTATACCAAAAAGGTCTGGCATGACAGTAATAATAATAATAATGGTCACAATATATTATTATTATTACCATATATCACACCATAATATGTATGTGTAGGTATGAAAGTATAAAACGAGAGCTTTTGATATTGGTATCTTATATACGTTGTTCTAACATATACGTTGACTTATACGTTGTTCTGACATAACAGGATAATATTACAGAAAAAGCACTTGAAGTAAGTAAAAAGTAAGTTCTTGTACCTATACATATGCCTCCTTGTAGTTGCAGGTACATGGATACATTCATGCATGGAAGTACATAGTGCAAATATTGATGCACAATGTATTAGAAGGACCATTTTACACATTACACGCGCTCTAGAAGCTCAACAGCCACCAAAATGTGTGCCGAATTCACACCATAAATTATTAGCCAGGGAGGAAGTATAGAAGAAAAATAGGGAGAGAGGAAGAACTGCTTAAACATTAAATGGTCAGATACGTAGAAACAGGCGGAGGGGAGAGTAAAGAGTAAAAACGTCAACTTTCACTATTCCATTTATTTTGCCTGGAAAAATGCTAAAAAAAATTGGCATGTAAAATATTACCATTTTCTCAAAACGGCAAATGTGCTGAAAGAACAGACTTTCTCCCTAAAAAGACTTGCACATAACTATACATAGATGTGGTATCACATATCACGCAATAACATCTCAGTATACAGTACGATATTATTATAATACGCAAAAGCAGCATATACTTACCATTAGATCTCAGACCCTATGTGCGAAGGGAAAAGAGACAGCATATCTTTTTTACGCAATCTAACCTTAAAATGCTTTTTTGGCAATATAAAGGGATTTTTTCCATAAAATGTACCCACCATTTCATACGTTTTCAAGATAATAGATTATTCCTTACGCATTGTACATCTTTTTAGCGTATCTATTCCGTATTTATATAGTCAACCTATCAACTGTAAAATTTTAAATTTATTAACACGCATACAATCTTCTTTTATTGTTCACGTATTCCCCCATCCGAGTGCTAGCAATATATTTTTTAAACCACGTATTATTATGTAGTACAACAAAGTGCAGAAAAAAACTTTTCAGAAAAATATTAGATGCGTTTCTCACTTTTGCCTATACGTAAATTCCAATTTCTAACTTCATTTCCGCTAATCGTTAATTTTCATCAATATTAGTAGACATGGCTAATTGGTTTGTTTTTTATTTAAATGACAATTACAAATTAGATACTAATTGCTAATTACTGTCATTATCTAACGTTATACTTTAAAAACGATAAACTGCGCATTTACTAATTTTAAGGACGCAAGAAGGCAAAGTCATACCTACGTTTATTACAAATGATCATAGAGACGAGAGACGATACACAAAACTATGTATACCTACATGCATAATGTGTCCCTTCTATATAGAAACCTGCAAACAACAGCTAAGGCGTGAGCTTTTCTCTGGCTCTGGGATAACTTTCAAATCTGTCTATATTAGAATATGAAATGCGACTAATTCAATTAGTGAAACCTTTTCAGAAATGGATAATGAATTCAGTCTGGAAATCTAACAAAACGCTGGATGAATGCTCCAGACTGCTCGTACCTAATTTATTAGATTTGAAGTAGAAGCAGAAATACATAATGTGTAGAGTGTAGAGTAGCGTTTATTCATTTCAATCTACTCACTATACTCTAGATAATCGACTTTAGCTGTAAATCTGAAAATTGAAATGTTTTATACGCTTCTAAAACAGTGTTGCAATGAAGTAATGATCAATGATCATAGTAATTATTAGTAATCATTGAGTAAGTGGGAATGAGATTTTGATGGTTGTGCGATTACCATATGAAATAAAAATTTTATTTCTGGTGTGCATATTCAAAATTTTGGTTAAAAAAACAAAATACTAATTTTTGAATAGGTCGTTGAAAAAGGAACGGAAGTAATTTCATGGTGTATCTTTTTACAGCCTATGTAAAAATATGACATTTTAACATCATGTCAACGCTGCTCTACATTTATGTATATACACACATACGCATCTATAATACAGTTGTATTGCGGATAATGATAGAGACTGCTATTGACTACAATGTTATGTTATACTATATCACGGTGAATCAAAATGAAACATTTTGATCGAGTCAAATTCATGAACTCGTTGAAACCCGGTTCCCATGTAATACATAATATAGTCCCTGAATCCACAGTCATTTAAACGATCTGCTTGAAAATCTCTCCATACAGTTTTTCTCTATTTTCTCTGAGGATCCTCGACTCCATCTTTCAGGAGCCTAATTTCAGTTAAGTACGTGAACTTTTTTTTGAGTACATGCGGGGCCGTGAGAAGATTCCCAAGTTTCGGGAGAAAAAAGGAGTTTACAAAGTTCCGTCTGTAGAAATTCAATCGAATCAATAGCATATTACTTATTTAGAAGATGTAGGTGTGCGGTACGCGTTTATAAAATATAAGGGCACACTCCTCTAATTTAGAATTTGAACTGATTCACTACACGATTCCCTAACTTATTTTCAACAATGAGAGGCAAAGACATTTTCAGCATTATTTGTCTCTCCATTCTATTCGTAAGACTAAACCAATCTGTTCAGAAAAGTAGAGAAAAAAAATCAAATTATCGAATTTTCTCCGGAAGCTCGCTTGGAATTTGCTTGCTTTTGAGACGAATTTGAGTTGTGTGTCAGTCATTATCAAACAATACTAAAAAACTTCAAAATAATTTGTAAATGAGCATATTATTCTAATTATCTAATAAATTTCTTTTTCTTTATTGCAGTGGCGATCTGTATTGGTAAGTTCATGAAACCCGGAGGTTTCTCCCGTTTAACGCATTAATATCAATTAACTTAACTTTTGGATTCAGTTTCAGCAGCTTAATTTTGTTTAAATTTCTTAATTTTAAAATTTTAGCATTTTTTGTGTGCTGGGCTCCATACCATTCTCAACGACTGATGTTTGTCTACGTCACACTGTACGGACAATGGACTGAACAATTGAAATATGTCAACCAAAACCTTTTTTACTTTGCCGGTAAGAACCTCCGCCACTTTAGTATACAAATTATAAGTATTAGAAAAATTTTGCTTATGTCGACGTAACAGAAAATATGTTAACACACCAGCTTGATCCAAGATTTTTCTTCCTAAAATAGAAAAAAGACACGAGCTGATGCTCGTCCTCCGTTTTCAAAATGTAATTACTATTAAGAAAACCTTTCCCCGAAAAGCGGAGGCGTAGTTTTCGGTTTCAATTCAATAATCATTCATAAAGTTGATCTTCATTCCTTGCTTTGTCAAATGTCAAACAGAGATTACTCCTTTTACTTCTTCACTTCGTTCCTGTCCCCTTCTCGGAATAAATGCGTGTGTCAATAAAACTCCGTCAAAGTGTCAAGCTGCGCATAAAATTTCTAATAACAAGGGAGCTCCGTCTCTATGCAAAATGAGGATTATCAAGAAAACACGAGTAATAATGTAGAATCAAAGGATTTGATTAAAATAGGGTTGTCTGTCTGTATGTCTGTCTGCGATCTACAAGTCTCAAAAGTCGCAGTATATTTTCAATCCCACGCCCGGAAAATCTTTCCCTTTCATTATTTCTCCTCAAAACCAATATAATATAATATAATAATATGTTGTAGGTTTACACTTCTTGTAAAGTTAGCTAGCTATTGCCCAATCATATATTATTATATTATGCAACTGACTATTAAGACGTGTATAATGAAAGGGGAAAATACGGAAATTCTCAACGCAATTGTGAGTAAGTAAGGCAGTCGTCACCTCAGTCAACCAACTTGATTTTGTCCTATGTATGTACTCCTTGATTGGTACATGAATAAGTCTTTTGCCAGTAGAATAGAAAAAAATTCTCAAAATTATATTGTGAAACCCCACGAGCTCAGAAATCACAAAGACACCATACCATGTATAGACACATCATGGAATCAAAAGCAAAGTATGGTGTGAAAGGACCCTTTATTCCAAACACAGAAATTCAAAGTGATTCAACTGATGAGACGACTCTAGACTCTAGATTTTAGACTCGAGAATTTCCAGTTGCAGACAGTGTGAAATATGTTATGTGTATAATGTGTAATGTGTAATGGGGGAATCGGAAACTAGGAGAGGGTGATAACCTCAGGAGATTGAATGGTGAATGGAATGGATAAATGGAGAGAAAGCTCTAGAGAATAAGTATCTACTGGAGAATATTATCCTATAAATACAGGGCTGGATCAATGAGCAGCGACGAATGGCGTATATTTATGTACATAGTATGTGTAGAGGCTGAAGGGAATAAGGAGGAAAATTCACTCCCGCCAAACTTCCCTCCTGTTTTATATTATATTTATTTACTGATGTGTAAAGCTTAACAATGTGAAACAAATGTCCTCGGATTTTCACTCCTTAGATCTCATTTTCTTTCATCATTTGTGTACAGCCCATATAATATAATATACGTAAGACGACAGGGAGCAATTGAAGCTCTATCTACCCTTTGACATTTTACATTTGAGTAGAGGGATTATTGAACATTGAAAACTAGTAAATAGTCGCCATCACTATTATACTATATGTATTGCGTTTCAGCTAGGTAGAAATGACAGGGGCTTTGCCCCCTTTACATAATGTGTAATAATATTTTACTATCCGCGATGCTTTACGTAATGTATAAGATATAAGATTTAATATTCAAAGTATATTATGTAACTATTATCCAATATTATAATATTGTCTGATGACATCAAAGAAATCGGTGTGAATTTTAATTTTAAGATGTGTGCGAATGAAAAATGACATTCCTGAGGAGACATGATAATAATTTTTCATTTTTTTGTCCAGGTGTGGCGTATTTCATGTCTAGTACAGTGAACCCAATTTTATATTCAGGTACAAACCGTTATACGATTATTTTTTTGATTAAAAAATATTTTTGATACAATAGCGGATGGAGTTTAACGTAATGCCATTTTTTATGTGATTTTCCCCAGTGATGAGCAAGAGATTTAGGAGGGCCTTCAGAGACAAATTATGTAGGTATCCATCCTGTTGTCTGTGCATGGTGGACAATGAAACTGTGATGAATGGCGGCGTGTCTGCCTCCGCGGGACCAGGGGGTCCAGTTCGACTGAGGATTGATAGTGCTAGCACCACGACTCGACATCGACTTCTCGCCTATCGAAACAATATCAACTTGGCATCTTCCGTTCATCGGCCAATTCGAGAAGTTTCATATGGGCCAGGTATACATAAATTTTTTAAAATATATATTTATAACAATAATAGCCGAATTAATGTATGTATAGGATGTAGGTATTATTTAACTCAATATTATGCAACCGAAAATGTAATTGGGAAGTTCGATTGGTTCGTCACCCCTACTCAAGATTAATGTCGTCAGGTCATTGACATGCAATACCCAATGTTTTTTTGGACTTTGAGGCTTGGATTTGTTTAGTTTTACTTTTTTCTTGGAAAGCTGCCTGTGACTACTGGCAATTTTTCAGATAAGGTGACAAACAGGAAGGAATCAATCAAATTCTTTCCATCATAAAACATATTATATAGAACGCATATTTTCCATAATATTTTTTTGTTCCAAAGTATTCAACTTTGTATCTCCTCTACTCTACTCTTCTTCCTTTTTAAAGTTCGACACGACACTAGGAAGTCGCCTTGCATAAAGTTTGCATTTTTTGTGTGTTGTAGTTTGAACTTTCTCTTGACACTTTTCCCACTGGGTACTTGTGATATGGACGAGGAAAAAACTTGCTCTTTTTCACACAGAAAGAAAGAAGTGTGTGTAAAGTCCGTATTCAATTCCCACAAGTTGACTCTCTACGCATTACATTTGACATTAAGTCTTTCTTGTCTTTTTCACAAGATCCAAGTCCGGGTATTTGTATTATTTCAGTTTCGTTCATGATACAGACATGAAATACATACACGGAAGCTGAGAAAGTAACAAGTTATAGCTACATTATACCAACTACTTTTTGTTAAAAAAGTTTAAGTCAAACACTGAAACAAAAGGGAAAAAACTTTAGGAAACTTTGAGAATACAATACAAGATGGCTATAAAATTGAAACTCTTTGTGTGTAGCTACTTTGTTTGCGCCACGACACATTCGGTGAATGGCCATATTATTCCTTATTCCTGACGCAGTCACAAGTCGCCTTGTTATACAATAGTTGTATTAAAATAATGAATATGAAAATTATGCATGAACAAAGATTTTTCTTAAAATAATGAGCAATGACTTGTAAAAATAAAGTTGTAAAATAATACAAAACAATATTATAAAATTCGGTTGACATCATTATAATAATTAGACAGCAATGAGTAAAAATATCCTTCTCAACGTTCTAACCATTTATACAGAAGAATTAAGAATCACGTATAATACATAAACATATTGCAAAATGCAAACTAATAATTATTAAGCATTATTTTTAACAGTCTTTGTATTTAAAATATTTACCTATAGCCTTTTACTTCGGAAACTTTCGATTCAGGGAAAACTTAAGATTTGTTCCATTCCTTTATAAGACAGTCGGAAATATTCCCTGAATTGAAAATGTCCAAAGCGTCTAAAAATGGCATTGTATTTCTGGAAATTTATGAGACAATGTATAAAGGACAATATATATAATGGATATTATACATTAATTAGACGGTTTTACGCACCATGATTCACTTTCTCTAAGCGGATTAGAATCCTTTTGTTTAGTTTCTCCTTTGTCAAACTCAAAACAACAATCAGTGGAACGAAAAACCAAGAAATTATCAAGTATATAATGGACTATTTACAGTGTATAGCTACTGTTTTCCTGTCAAATTAAAATTAGATGCTACTCTCGTTTCGTCTGTTTTTGAAACAAAGTACACAACACAACAACTGATGATTGACTCAACCAAAAGCACAAAGACAAGGACGCAGAATAAATAAACAATTGTACCTTTGACTTTCACAACCTTTGAAGCTTTAATTTGCCCGTAAATTCCAATTCCAACTCATAGTTGAAGTTTGATGCTATTATTGATTGTTGATATTATCATCATTATTACCATTCTTATATAATGGGGTCTTTTAAAATTTACAATGAAATCTGAAGGCTTATTATTATGTTAGTAAATCAGCTTTATTTCTGAGGTTTTGTCTGTTCCTCTTGAAGTTTCTTCCTTAATAGAAGGTAATAGCAAGAGTTGTTCTTATATAAGATCCTTTTCCCATTTCGCTATAAAAATTCTCTCGTTTTATTCATCATCTTGTTATGTATTGTGTATTGTATATTGTATATTGCATACACGTGAGTTTGAGCTTTGGCTTTGGCTTTCTTTTTCCCCGGTCTCGTAAACAACTTACCAAACACACAAATTCTTTGCTAGGTCGGGTCCTTTTTCCTTTACGTCATTACCCTTTGACGTCCTTCTCCACTGACTGAAAGAGTAAACGAACTCCTCTGGTTGGTTCTATGTGTGGACGATTAGTCATTTCTTTAATGGCAGCTTCTTGTATAAGTGCGCCGCATTTGAGTATATACGGAAGGGACATTAAGTAGGGTATTTGTATGTATTACCAGGAGCTCAAGAGAGAAGACGTCATGCTAATGATGATGATGAGGCTATAGCAGTGTATGTACAAAGCTTATGGTTTTGTTCCTGGAGAAAATTGTCCTTTCTCCAGAAAAACTCGAGACTTTTTTAATCAGTACAGGTTGTGCATTGTGCATGCTTGTGTTTTTACTGTTTAGTTTTTTTAAAGGTTCTTCAAACAACCGCCTACTAGAATTACAACGGCTCTTTCTCAAAGAAAGTTCAAATGTGAGATGCACAAAAAAATGCAAGGCTACAAAACGTGTTTCAACACTCCTTATCAACATTACTGTACATTTATTGTGAGTTTAGTGTGGAAAGTTGGTTTTATATAAAAGGCAGTTTCGAGTTTCAATTCAGTCAAACGTCTACACAGTTCTAGTTGAAAATTGTTTATCGTTTCCAGCTTACACACTGTGCTGTAATTTTCAGCTTTATTATTCATACATCATAATTCATAATCAAAGTCGGAGCCGCTCGCATGACAAAATGAAAATTTTGAAGCATAAATAGGACGTAGGAAGTCAAGTTGTGACTTTGTGACCATGCAATTTCCTTGTTTCGTCCAGGGAATGTCCTGCAGCTGTCAGTAAGTTGCTCAAATGTCAAAAGGATTCAAGCCAACGTCAACGCTCTGAAAGTCTCCCCTTTCTCCCGTGACTTATCATACCTCGTTTACACAGTTAAATTGTTCAAATGAAAGTGGAAATTCATTCGTTGCGTTTGTGATTACCATCAACTCTGCTGTACAATATTTGCAAGATTTTTCCCCTGTAATTGCATTTCCCTTTGGTTAATGTATTTTCATATTTGTGAAAACGTTGACCTTTGCCCTTAAGAGAAATGGGGCATGGTGATGGTGGCAGTTTTATGTTTACTGTTATTCATGATTTCCTTCTATTTTATTTATGTTACTTGTTTGTTTTTGGTTTTGTAGTGTAGTTTGAGCTTTGTCGTAGTTGGAAAATGCGAAACGGTTGCTCATGATTTTTGATTGAACATGGTCGATTTATAACCGGTTCGTTTATTCTTCAAGCGCATTTCCATACTGCCCTCAAAAACTCAGTATCAGGTGCAGGAACCTGGAAAAAATAAATTTGAACTTGTCACCGTTATCAGGACGAAGATGAAGTATCTACATATGCATGCGTTGACCAATTTTCGTAGTTTTTTTGTCTGTGAACCTGAACGAGGTAAACGGTATCTTTTTTAAACTCCTGGTTCAAAGCATCCATGCTTTCATTTTCTGTCCATAGTCCAGCCAAAGTTATGGAATTTTGACGGTAGTCTAATGGAATGACCCACATTTTATGTGATATTTTTTATCTTGATGCCATGTCACTGTACATATGGGTGGTGGTCATTTTATTCCTCCTCTTGACCCTGTTTTGGATGGTGGACAATATCCCTCATCTTCAACTATTCCAGAATTTCAGCCTGTCAGGCTGATTTGAGTCTAAAAATATTACTATCGTGTATGTTGTATGCATGTACGTACATAGATATTACACTTTGAATGTTGGTATTAGCTGCGTACACATTGCAGTTTGTATGATACGGCCCACACGAGTAGTAGAGTCGTGATTAATGAGGAAGCAATGGAGCAGAGGACAGCCGACTCAATTTTTTCTATCGAATCGTTCAGCGTCTTCTCTTTTGACCCTAGGCAGCCTCTGAATGTATAGAGCTAAAGACTGTAGGAGGGAAATGTTTTTGAGCAAGATCTTCAATCTACAACTGCAAGTGCAACTATACATATACATACATACATATTATGTGTACAGGGAAGAGTTTTTCTTTTCCCACGTTTAAAAAATAATGGCAGTGATAGGAAAATTGAGTCTATACATATAGACATATGGACAGTAAGTATAGGTACGTTCATACATACCCATTTACCCATTTGTTTGATTATGGGCGGGGAACGGTCCCGTCCGCGAGTAATAGCCGTAGCTTCCAATGACAAGGAAAAATGTAAGACATCGTGTCTTCGTAATTGGTTCAGACGAACACACAATATACATTTGTATGTGTGTACGTACGGGTATATACACGATTTCGATTCTTGGTTTTGGTGACGATGGTTGAAGCGGAAGACGGGGACTGG
>JAQIVE010004030.1:0-15344 GCA_034698285.1 Sminthurinus bimaculatus | reverse complement strand
ATTAGATGTTGGATGTCGGCATTTTGTGACAAAAGACGTCAACTTCAAATGGCTGCCATATCTGTACCTGCAGGAATTTTTGATATGCGATAAAAACAAAGTTCAATTGAAATTGTTTACATTTTAGTAATCCGTCGTCATAATGTTAGAAAGGTCAAACCCGCAAAATGTGCCAAAATGGCGGTTTCTGCATATTGGCGGGCTGGGCGGATATGAAAAGTTGCTGAATCCAGTCCTTGTGATGCTGATATTTGAGGGAGTAAGTTTTGTGAACCTGGGATTCGTATTTCAGAAATGGGAGCGAATCAAAGTTGAGAGGAAGTAAAAATTTGATCAAAAGTAGTCAACTTTGAGGTCTCGGCGGGGGCACTTCCCCCGATGTCAGAAAAAAATGTTTCTAGCCAAAAGTTTCCTAAATATGGTCTAGTTTCATTTTGAGGGGTATGGAAACCAATTCTAGACCTGACCCCTAAAATAAAACAGGCTAAATATTATATAAATAAAGCTTGATTGCTATTTGCGACATTTTTACAACAACAAACACAAACATTTGAGGTACATAATACATAAAGTACAACATAAAATTGGACTAGACATGATTTGTAGCTCGAAATTATGCAGCAAGGAACAATCTATGTTATGCACTAACGAACTAAGCACTGTTATAGAATGGTAACTGCAGATTGATTAGTTTTCCTTAGCGCTCTTTGCTGTAGATTCTTGGGGTGCATCCGATACAAAAGTGAGGTTCATGGTTTCCGCAAGGAAGGCGTAAATATCAGTGGTCTCATCAATTCTTTTCGATGTTGGTTTACCCGCCCCGTGACCCGCTTTGCTGTCAACTCGGAGGAGGAGTGGATTTGTCTGTACACGAACAAGGAGAAGAGAATAGTGTTATTGTCCAAAGGCAATGAAATAAAGAATACAATCATTTTTTACAGCAGTGGTTAGTGTAAATATGTACCTGTTTAGGATTCCGACCGATCGTGTACTGAAGTTGAGCCGTGTATTTGTAAGAGTGGGCAGGGACGACGCGGTCATCGTGATCGGCAGTGGTGACCAAAACTGCGGGGTATTGAACTCCCTCCTTCGTTGGCATTTTAATGTTGTGGAGCGGGGAATAGGTCAGCAGATTTTTGAAGTGAGCCTCATCCTCGGAACAGCCATACTCTGAGCACCAGGCGTAGCCAATTGTGAACTTTTGGAAACGGAGCATGTCCATGACACTGATTTTAAAAAAAACAAACCAATGTTTTAGTGAAAAAAATTAAAAATGACGCAAGATTCTTTTATTTAAAAGAAACTAGCAAAACTAACTAATTTTGATAATCGTAATTACCCGACTTGGGCGATGGCGGCTTGATACAAATCTGGTCGTTGGTTAACACAAGCACCCACTAAAAGACCTGAAAATCAAAAGCCAAAGCATTTTTATGTCTAAAAGCTGAACGGATTTTTATATAGAGATTGGAGATTGAATGACCTGTAAAATGTAAGTATTTTTTTTACCTCCATTTGATCCTCCTTGAATAGCGAGTTTCCTTGCATTTGTGTAGTTGGCAGCGATCAAGTACTCTGCTGCGTATTGGAAATCATCAAACACGTTTTGCTTGTTTTGAAGACTTCCAGACTCGTGCCATTTTTCTCCGTATTCTCTGCAAGAGTCATTGAATTGAAATTGTATAATTTAGATTAACATGACATGTTTTAGTAAAAATCCGTTTTATTGCATTTTTTTCGCGTTTACTTGAAAGACAAAAGTACGTGAAAGAGTCTCACCCGCCACCTCGAATATTGGCCATAGCATAGATCCCATTAAAGTTTTCCACAAACACCAAGTTGGAGGCAGAGTACTTGGGAAGGAGGATGGAATTGAATCCTCCATATCCGTAGAGAAGAGTTGGAGCAGTCCCATCCAAAGGTACATTCTTTTTGCGAACAATGTACATGGGAATCTTGGTCCCATCTTTACTTGGGTAAAACACTTGCTCCGTGATGAAAGCATTCAAATCCGTGCCGGCCACTTTGATTTCTCGGTATACCTGAGCCAAAAACATACATTGTTAGCTAACTTGAATTTAAAACTGTAGTGATCCAAATTTTAGTCACTGCGTACATATTACATATTACAGAAAACAAAAACAGTAAAATTTATATGTGACTACTCACCTTACACTGGACGTCCCCTTTGCTCAGGTCACAACGGTAAATTTTTCCCGGGGAAAGGAAATTTTGGAGGCTGAAGAAAAACTCGCTGTCTTCCTTTCCTGAAAAAAGAAAGGTAATAAAAACGTGACGTGTTATCTTCAAATTTCTATGAATAATGAATAAGTTCATTGTAAAATCAAGAAAAAACAAAAGAAAAGGCATTTTTACCTTCATTTGTAAAGCCTGAGATGGATCCGGCCTCGAGGTCAAATTTGTGAATGATTGACCCGTCTCTCAAATCCCTCAATTCAAGTGTGTTCTTGACATCCTCCAAATAACAGATGAGAAGCTTGTTGCTAAATTAAAATAGAAAAGAGTGCCGTGTAGAATTTTTTTGTGTTTTTTATAAAATGGCTTGAACAAAGTCAGTGAAGAGTTAGTATAGTAAAAATAAAATGTGCAGTGTGCACTTACGTGTCAACTGGTGCAGCCCAACTCAAAACGTTTTTGGGGTGCTCACTCAAGAAAGTTGAGAGAAGAGAGAATTTTCCAAAGATTGCAGAGGTGCTATTTTTACCGGGTTCTTCCTTGTCGTCCTCTGCAGGGATTTCGTTGGAAAGTTGAACGTCGATTGTGATTAACTTGAAGTTTGGAGCATTTTTGCTCGTCATGAAAAGGAAAGTTGAGCCTTCGTTTGTCACGTACTGAAAAAAAAAGAAAGAAAACCATTTTGACTACTTATGTCGAATATACAGTCAGTGAATTTTGAAAAATTATGAATGAATATGTTGCTAAGCAACCATTTAATTTCTTACACTGTAAGTAGCATCAGTTTCTGAGGGGAAAATGGGGACGAGTCTAGACTTTAATTTCTGATCGATGCCTTGTTTCAGTGAGGCGACATGAATCGAGTTGGCGTTAAATACTCGCTGACCCCCAATAATCAAGTAGTCACCACAGTCCGATATTTGTACGTATCTGAATCAGTTAAAAATTTAAAAAAAACATCTTTTATAAATGAATCCTTAAAACAAATACTTAAAAATATAGGGATGCAAAATGAAAAAAGTATCGTGACAAACTTACAAAGTTCTTTGAGGCGATTCCGGGAATTCAGCAATGAGAATGTCACTGGATTGTGGAGTTCCAAGCTTGTGATAGTAGATTTTGTTGTTTTCAGTGACCTGGGAGGAATTTTGGGTGGGGAATCGAGAGTAGAAAACGCCCAAGTTGTCCCTTGACCATTCTAAGCTGGGCCATTTGGTGTCGAGAAGCTTGTCCGGGAGTTCCTCCCCCGTTGACACATTCTTGAAATGCACAACTTTCCAGTCTGATCCAGATTCAGAGACTGCATAGGCAAACAGCTCGCCGTCTTCGGTGAAGGCGTACGAGTCAAGAGAAACGGTTGCGTCCTCGGAGAATTTGTTGGGGTCGAGGAAAACTCGCGTTGGCTTTGTTATGTCATCTTGAACGTACATGATACTGAAAAATCGAAATGGAAGGAAATTAAAATATCAATTTTGTATAATATTTTATTAGTTTTCATTAAAAAAGCCAACATTTAAAGTTTCTATACCTTTGGTTTTGAAGTCCAGTGTTTTCAAAGGAGAAATATCTCTTTCCAGCCTTCTCCGGAGCGCTGTACTTGGGATAATTCCAAACATCGGAGATTCGCCGACGAATCTCCGACCTTTGAGGCATTCTACTCAGAAACTCATTCGTGATTTTGTTCTGCTCCTGGACAAACTGGACGGTTTCGTTTGAGTCTGGATCCTCCAGCCAGCGGTAGGGATCCGAAATCTGGAGTAAAAAAATACGGATGCGGATACTAAAAAAACACGTTTTGCGTTGTCATGGACAAATTTATATGTGATCTTTTTGTCCCAATTTTAATTTTTAGAATACAAACCTTAACGCCATGGTAATCGTCAACTACGGTGTCGTCCCTCCGAACTTCTGGATACTTCAATACTTGTGTCAGTACAAGGAAACTCCACAACGGCTTCATCGGTACGATAGCCATCCTGTCTCCACTTTGAATGTCTGAAGAATAAAAGTCAGTATTTTTAAGTATGTGGTGATTGTTGATATTTATGCACAAACTTTAATTTTTTAGGATGTCAAGCATGCAATTAAAACGATTTCCTGAATAAATACAAAACATATTGCCAATAAAATAAAGAACTAACTTTTGGGAAATAGGTTCAGAATTTTCTTTGCGTGCTGTTTCTATTTATGTATTTATATCTATCTAGCCAGATAATAATAATTTTAATCTCTTTGTCATTGAAATGTTAAATTTCGCAAGAAATCTTCCCACTTTGCACACACGACGTTTGTGCAACAAGAATATAATGTGCACTTACACTCGTTATTTACTTTACTAGTTTACAGAGTGTACCAAGAAAAACACGCGCTTTAAATACATTAAATTATTGTACATTGTGCATGTATTTACAATGATACAATGATCTCAGATTTCTAGTTGTAATTAGATGGGACGAATCTTCTTCCTCTGCATGGTCCATAACTATTGTATTTTTGCTTAGCCACCATGTCTACAGAAAGTAACTATAATATAATATGTGCATAGTGCATAGTTAAATATATTGTTCTCAAGTACTAGTTATTTTTTATAGCTAAATAATAAACTGAGGCAAGAGGAAAGAGAGGCTCAAATGCGAAGCATGAGATGAAACTAGATGACATGCGATGAGAGCCAAACTATACACATAGCACATAGCATACAGAAAGTACGAATCAAGAGAATCAAGTTTTTTCTCAAGGCTATCCGTCGAATAAAAAAGTACTTTGGCAGAAGATAAGACGTATGCTATTTTGTATTACGTTGTTCAGTTTACATAAATGGGGGAGGGGAGAACACGGATAATAATAATAGTAAAAAATAATCCAGCCATCCCTCATAATTATTTTTTTGCAAAATATTCAAAAAAGCTATTAAAAGTGACACTAAAAAGCCAAATCACTTACCACGTTTTCCTGCTTATCGTTAGAGCTGCGTTTGGAGTCCAAAAGAAGGAGAAGAAGAAGTAGAAGATAAATATTATGATGGAGATCCACTGCCACTGTATTAAAAACTAAGAGATGTAAAATGTATTGTAAGTGGATCCGCTGTATCTTCTTCTGGTTACCTCTTGCCCCGGTGGACTCCGCCGCTAGACTAAGAATAAGTTTGCAGTGACGCTTGCTTTTCTCCTTTATTTATTCAACAACCTGGACTTGGGTTGCTCGACTTGGACGATGGAGAAGGAATCAAGTAAATTGGATTTGTAGAAACGTCACATTACCGATACATTTAATATAAGTATCTATATGTGTATCTTATGTAGTTGGAGTTCAAGTTAGAGTAGAGGTGAGAGGAACCTCTTCAAAAAGCCCATCTCAATAAGTAGAAAAGAAGTAATACATAATACACATAAGTAAATATGTACAATGTTTACAATTGGTGGTACACTCTTCTCTTTTGTTGTTATTATGCTATAGTTTGCATACAAAAACTCGTGAAGCTATTATTTACCCATTTATGCTCGTATACATACACACACTGCAAAGCGAAGGGAGGATGGAGAAAGGGCAAAATCTATATTATATATTATGGGAGTGGAGTTGATACATAAATAAATACTGAGTACAATCGATGCATACATGCTGCCTGATATTGTAACAGTAACTTGATGGAATTGAGATATTTATCTCCACACCGTGCTCATAATTCATCATCAACGACAGAATGGACCGGTGCAACTGACACACTCAACTTGTTGTTCTTAACTGTGAAGCATCAATGTAAAGCATTGAGTATGGACGGACACTTAAATAGGTAGGAGAACAATTTCGTCTTTTTATTTTCACTCCAAGTTTAAAAGTAATGGACGCACATGTCAGTACATACACCTATTATACATTAGGTATATATCAGCATTATATGTATGCTTGCATCTTTTCACTAATTTCAAGCATTCGCAACTTTCAGTCTACAAAGCAGTTAAAGGAGAACGACGTCATGATACATCTTTTTTCAAAAGTATGGATGAAGGAAATTCGAATTGTGATCTGATTTTGATCAGATTATATGTATTTAGTTCCTGTTTGGGTGGAATAACATGAAATAGATCAATTCGAGCGAAATTTTTAGGCACCGTTTGCATTTTACATGTTTCTGGTATTCTGTATTCTATAAATGTGCTACTGTGTACTGTATACAGTGTACACATTAGTAAATTTTAATTACACTTAAAGGTACAACAAAAGGGTTTGATGAGATTAACGCAGTCAAAAGTTTTATTTAATTATCATAAAATGTAACGTTTTGCGTTGAGTTTGAAGAAAACTTGGACTCTGAGTGTATTAAAGAGTAGAAACACAAAAGAATTAATTAATCTACGTACTTAAGTGCATGGGTTGGTGGATGAACGGGAAAAGACATCATGGACTCGCTGCTTCCGTTAAGACATTATGCATACATACGTATGCATACACACATATATTTATATAATAATATATAAATAATGGCACACGACCGATAGCCTTTTTATAACAGGACAACCTTTGCCTTTCACATGTCGCATGTACCTACATAATATTTATTTATTTGTTTGGTCTGATGAGAAGGAAAAGAAGTGAACTACTAAAACTGCTACAGACATTGACTTTGCAACAGTTGAGATGGTAGCTTACTTATGTAAGTAAGTACATACTTGATTGAAAATTAAAACCAATCAAAGTCAGCATGAAGTAACTTGTGGCTGTTCAGTCCCGTTTCTCTTCATTTGCTTTGCACGTTTGCTGGCCACGGCGGCGGATTGTTGGGCGTAGTCTCAAGAATGCCAATATCGAGACAATAAGTTACCATGATACATGATACCTGAAGCAATGGACTGGAATAGGAAAAAATTTGAAACTAGTTTATTTTTACAGTTATTTGGTATAGCACAATACCGGGCGGATGAGAAACGTGGGACTAACCTAACAATCGTTTTCTTTCCACCTGTCATAATAAAACAAAAAAAATGATTCCTACACATGAAAAAAGCTTGAGAGAGTTCTATTAGCAGAGTAGCAGTATGTATAATACACAAAAAATGTAACATACATACAACACGCAGGCTTTCCAACATTCATAAAATTTTGTAAATGTAGGTTAATGGATTTTTACTAAATCTTACAAATCTTTCGTACGGCATATACATACACAAGTACAATACTATGTAACTCACTTCATACTTAATTGTGTACATAAGAACGACTGCAGAATTAAATGCTGTCAACTATGTTGTTATGTATCATACATATTGTATATTGTATATATGTAAGTACTATATGTGGCATGTGGGTATTTGTTATAGCTCTTTTTATGTTTCTTAATGAGTACTTAAGCACAAAGCACTCATTTCAATACATTGCGTATTCATCCAAGTTCATCTTTCTATAGAAAAGGCTAAGGGCTAAGGAAATTACTAATTATTGCTAAAGAAATGTTGTTATACACTAATTGTTAGCCCAAACAATCTCTAGATTCTTGCTGTAATACAGCACAGTGTCTGTAAATTGATTGCGCATAAGTTAAGTAGATATGTGCACTATACACTATGCACTGGCAAACTATATTTTACAGGAGAAAACTTGATTGTATTGTAAAACTTCCTGATTCTGTAATTATTGTTAGAGTAGGGCTCAAAACTAAAGCTATTTCATATTTACTTGTTATCATGTACATACTATGTAAACCAGCTTTGATGAAACAGAAATCGTGAACGTTTTGTATCTACTGATATTATGTGCAAATAACTTAAAATCATTAGAAAAAATGCCGCTTCAAAGTACTTAAGTTATTTTTTCGGGACAGTACATACTTGGATATTTATTGGTGTGTGTATTTTATTGGTATGTCCTACAAAATGACACTTTTCCCATGTAAGAATCATTCAATTTACATACATGCATATTGTAAATACTTTTCTCCCAATGCTTTCCAATTTCCAATACACTACTTTCCCCCATATTGACGCTGCTTTTCCTCTCAAGATTTCGATGTTGACAAGTTGTACTGAAAACTGCAATTCAGTTATTGCTATGGACGTTTACCCCACATGAAGGTATAAATAATATGTATTCGCGATTAGTTTTCAGGTATTTGTAAAATACTCACGAATTTCCTTCCCATAAAAAGACACAAAATTAAAAAATAATAATTCCGTGGGCACATTGTTGGAATTTATCTTGCTTGCTTATCCAACTACTATAACCAGTGTAGTATTTAACCTGTACACTGTACATTGTATACATAACAAAAAATACTGTGCATAGCATAGACATAAAAGAAATTATTATTTCTATCTCTATGGTGCATAGTTTTCGACCTTTTTTTCTCCTTAATTGTAAAGATAAGAAATTCTCCAAACTTCCAAACAGTATCAAAGTATGTAAATCAGTCCATCGGTAAATTATGGAATGCATACATACATACACGTATGCATGTTGTATATTAGGTATGGTAACTTTGTTCACAGTTCATAACATACATCGGTGTCATTCTTGAACATATTAATACTAATAGGGTCCCTATACTGTAAACCTACGACGTATTTTTTGTCACCTTTCCATCTATTTACTTACATCGAAATTGATAAAATTTTGTAACCCAGGCATGCATATACTTATAGCTTATAGCTTACAGTTTATGATAAACAAACTTAAAATTTGAATTTTTATGAGGATAATATGGAAAACTGGAGCTACTGACCAGTTCCGTTTGCTTAAAGTGCTAGAGTAATAATAAGAGATACCATAATATTATTCATACATTTATTCTACTTCTAATCAACAAGTTTTTTAATTAAATCTCAAAAAACAAAGCTCCAATGCTGTTATATATTTTCATAATTTTGGGAATTATCCTATACCTGATTTACTGTGGCTTTCAGTTGTACGCAGCGTGGAACGCCTATTATCGGGTTTGTGAGTGGTGTCGGGAGAGAAATTTTCATCGAAACGACTACAAATACGGATCTTGTCCTCACAGGAGGGGGGACGAAGAGGAGGAGGACGACTCAGTTGCTAAGCAAAATCATCAGCGTGAAAGTGTAGACGTGTCAAAAAACGACAATCTCTCCGGTGCCAGTGATAGTGCAAATGATATACCTTAAGGTGCAGATAGACTTTGGGATTATGAATGTGTTTAAGTTTGTTTAATCCTATAGCATTTAAATTCCATGTATGTAGATATGTTTGAACATATTAAGACTAGGTAGTAGGCAGTGGATATTTACGTAATGTTTTACTTATTTAGATCTTCAAATCTCTTTATAGTCACTTCATATTCATGGTGGCTAAACTTAATGCGTATTACCATAGTACATATTCATAAAGTTTAGCCACCATGTTCATATGTACGTATTTAATAAGGTAGAGTAGCTATGGAGACTTGTAAATGTACACAAGTTAAACATTAAATAATATCCAAAAGTGAGCTTGAAAATCGTTTTCGTACTTCGTACATGGCAAGCATGATGGCGTCGGTGCTTTTTCCAGTGACACTCGTTCCCATCGTTTTTGTCATAAGTACTTGCAAGATAAACCATTTTCATAATTCATAAGGTCTTAAAGACGATTCCCGACTATTGAATTAAATGCCCGCCTTGCTCCTTGCCATCAGTCAACATACACAGTACACAGTGTAGAATGTAGTTCAGTTGGTGTCAGAGCTTTAAACTGTATAGTATTCAAAATACAAATACATGCAATTGACAAACAGTTAAAGTGCTTTAAAGGAGCTGCATAACACCAGATTAGGATAATAGAATATGAGTCATCGTCATCATTTACAAAATGGTGTACTTACATATTACGAGTACTTGAGGAGAGATTTGTTTTTGTTATATATAATGCGGCAATAGCTATAAACTACAAACCTACAAGCTCTACTACCTACTACATATAGTATAACATTATACTATGTATGTATACAAAAATAAATCGTGCTCGTCTACAAATATTGCCCGTTTTATCAACGTTATTTTCATTTTATGTGTAGTTTTGCTACTGTTGCAAAGCAAGTACTTATATGTTATAATTTATAATATAGAGTAGGTGAAGTATTATGCTGACTCCACTGTCTCATATGTAGTTTGTTTATAGTATGACCAAAGACCAAATAATAATGACATTAACAAAATATGATACAGGCAAAGAGTGCACATATTATTATTATAAACAAGACATGAGACATGAGACTCACAGTAGAAAATATAACCACCCGATAACGAACAATAATAATAATTATATTTTTTAGCATTTGTTATACTAGTGGTTGTCTCTGGTATCTGTTACAGAAACTCGACCGAAGTCTAGTCCGACCTAATATCTACTTATACCTAATAATATAATATTTTTCAATTTCTCTTGAGTATTTTACACGTACTTATTACTTAAGTAT
This sequence comes from Sminthurinus bimaculatus, assembly GCA_034698285.1. Classification (NCBI taxonomy): domain Eukaryota; kingdom Metazoa; phylum Arthropoda; class Collembola; order Symphypleona; family Katiannidae; genus Sminthurinus; species Sminthurinus bimaculatus. The sequence goes on along the minus strand of JAQIVE010004030.1, from coordinate 4,741 downwards.
TTTCAGCTGGCTTAATCTCAGTTCCTAAGTAAGCACCTTAGTCTATACGCGCTTCTCCACTCAAACAGTTAAACATACAGCTCGCGACGGTTGTAAAAAATATCCGTACTTTTGACATAATATTTTGTCATCAAATTTTTAACTTTTCATTTAACTTTGAACTTATACTGTTTAGTGCACAGCGTGCGCTTAAAACTAAAGCAACTAATTAGGGCCTCAGGGCAAATATAGAAATAATGACCTTTTGAAGCTCCGCAAACCCAAAAGGAAAACTAGAAGTGTGTGGACAGTGGCAAGGAGCAACAGCCATTTGATTTGTTCATGTTTTACTTATGTTTTATCTCATCTGAATCTAGAATTTTTGAAAGCCTTTTAATCTTGGTTTTAAAACATCCTGTCAATATAGTTAACACAATTCAATTGATTTAATTTCCTTCTAATAACGTGAACGAACACATTTTACATTTTACACGCATTTGTGTAGTAAAAACAATTCACTTTGGGATTTGGGATAGCATTAAAATATTTTGGAGTTCAAGTTACAAGTTAAGTACAAAGAACAAAGAACTGAGAACTGAGAAAGACAAATCTTTTCCTTACTTTTGTACATTTTTAGGAAAGCTTGAGTGTTGAGTGTAACTTTAACATTTTAACAGTTAACAGTCATCTAATATACGAACTTTTTCGAAAAATGTCGTTTGTTTGCTCCGTCTGCCATGATGTTCTAAGCAACTCTCCAGACACTCATCATCAGCAAGTACAAGTACAAGGTGCGCCTTCGGATGTATTCATCGTTGCCACAAAATGCGGTCAGTGTTCTTTTAGTACTTACATACTTTTATCTTTTATGTATTCCTATATAAAAGGTCAATCTTGTTTTGCATTTTGAATGTACAGTGCACATTTTGTTTACTTTGATCATTTACTTATATTGCTGTGTACTAATTTACTTACTGCTTACTTACTATATTTATAGGACATCTTTATCATCGATCGTGTCTTGATGGTACGCTTCTCAGGATTTTATTTCGAATATTTATACATTTTCATTAGTCCAACAGCTTTTTATTAATTTAGTATGTTATGTAACTCATTAATCAGCACAATTAGGGTTATAATGATAGATTTTAATTTTGATTTGCAGGGTGGCTTAATAAACAAAGGTATGTTTAGTTTTTTAGTTTACTCATATTCTCATTGCTCATTACCTATATTCTTTTTCGTGTTATTATTATGCATTTTGTGGGCTTCATCATTACAGCGATAATAAATGTATAATAATATGTACTTTACTTTGTGTTTTAGAAATCCTAGGCAAGTATGTCCATACTGCCAGAATATAATTCAATCTAATGAACTACTACGTATATTTCCTACGGGGGATGAAGATACTGATAACATTGAAAGTGCAAACGCTACTGCAAAAACAGCTCAACGAGAATCCGAGAATTTGAAAACTGAAATGAATCAAATGGAAATTATTCTTGCCGAGACTGCAACAAGGCTGGAGAGTGTCAACTTGGCTCACGATATTTTAAGGTACAATAGTAATTTATGCTTCAATTTTAAGCAGTAAATTTTAAAATTTAAAGTATTTGTTATACCTTATATACCTAGCCCATTTCAATTTATTTATTTTTAGAGGATTTTGCTTACACGACGCTATGTCTAGAGCCTAGAATTTTTCATGTATGTCATAGTAAGTTGATGCCTTTTTTGCTTTTAGTTTCGAATTCGCTCAAAAAACATCAGAGTTCGATAAGTTATTGGCTGAAAAGGAAGAAGAACAAGCCATATCTCAGGCTATTAAAAAGAATTTGGAGGAATCATTGGAAGGTACTAAAAATGACAAGGCCATTTTGGAACAGGCTTTAAGGGAGACTCGTAATCAGCTGGAGGTAAACATATATTATATTACTTCTAACACGTATAATAATATAATAATTAATTTAATCATAATGATATAATATCTTTGTACTACAGTATTACAACCGATAAGATATTGGTTGAAATACTTCAATTTTTTTCAACATTTTAAAGTTAATGTAATTATTGCTTCCCTGTTTCCTATATATATTGTTGAAAAAAAAATGATTTTGGGGATTTGGAACTGAAAACATATTCATTTAGTTGCGTCAGCAAGAAGCAGAGGATGAACGTCAACGACGGGAAAGAGATGAAAGACTCAATGAAGTTAGCAGTAGCTCTCAAGAAATCTATGAACGCTTACAAGAGGAACTCAGGTACAATTCATTTTTTTCAAATCAAACAATGATTGTAGGTTTATATTCAAACCAAGGAAAGTCGCTCATCAAATGATAGCGTGTAATATAACGTATTATACGATATACTATTACAAATCCTCGTCCTGTTGAACCTTGATTGCTGAATTGTACTTTTATCACCTGTGTATTGATATTGTTTACTTCGTCTACAGAAATCTACAGCGTCAGTTTAATTCAAGTTTGATGTCGAGTCCAGCTCCAGTAGTAATAAAGCCTACAAATTCAACTGCTTCTCAAACGGATGAATTTTTACAGAAGGTAAATAAAATTATTTAATTTTTAAGAATAATATTATTGCAGTACAATGTATATCTATTCATTCGTACAGTAAACTTTGACTTTTGTTGAAATTAAACTGCAAGTAGATGTGTAATGACAATGATTGACTTTTTTGTTGTTGTTTTTTCTTTAAAATTCAAGGGTCCGTTCTACAATCTAAATCGATCTCAAATTTTTCAACTCTGTATTGAATTTTTGGAAAAAGAAAGAATGATGATAAATAATGACGGACGTTCAACCGCTGACGATGTCAGCACTAAGTCAGCCAGCAATAGAACGATCTTGCCTGAAAATCGAAGCAACAATTGTACTCCATCGTCCGAGAATAATAGTTTGTTCAAGTCACCATTTTCCAATGGGTTGATGACAAGTTCCCAATATTTGCATTCTGGTCAAATGAATGGTACTGAGGAGAAGAGTCAAAGCAATGGTATGAATGATTACTATCAAAATCAACAGAGACACTCGGTACGAGCTTTCAGTAGTCCTGAGATAGATCAAGTAGCAAACACTGACAAGGAAGAGATGGTTCTGCTCTGTGATGGAAAAAGTGCATATTCTCCAGCCCCTCTGACTCTAAATGGGAAAGCATCTAGTAGTAACATCAGTGAAGATGTATCATCAGTAGCAGTTTCATTGGAAGAAGCAAGGAGAGAACGACAAAGGCAATATTACAATCATGTGACTAATAATTAGTAACTAGTTGTTCGTTATTAATTCACCAGAGTACTACTTTACTATAAACTATAAATAGTATTATAGTACATACAATAAAAATAGTATAACATATACATAAGACTTTAGATGTTCGAATAGTTCGAAGTTCGAAAACAGCATTGTATTAATAACTTAAAGTATTTTTCCAGCAGCATAGCATTATCGCCGTGTAATACATCGATTTGTAATAGTTTCGAAGCACACTTCGTTTATTCCAGACACTTGGCATTACATAATATGCTGATGAACTTGTAAACTATACTTTGGACAAGTATTATCGACAAAGTATTTAATATTACTTAAAAATTAAATCAGGTAATAATTATTGTAGGTACTTTTATACAGCCCAATACGCTAATACGTATTAAAATATTTTGTACACGTATTTCTGTATGGTACAAATTGTCATTAACTTTTTTACATAGCTGCTTTAAGCAATACATATGGAAAATAGTAATGTTAAGAGTTTAATATTAAGCATGAAAAATATATATTGTGTATGCTTGTGCCTTTTTCAGTGTATTAGTCAGCTAATTACTTAAATGGTTACTATAAAGAATAACCTACTTATGAACTACAGCTGATACAACAGCAAATATACTGGTTGATAGCGAATAATTAATAGGTATAATACCTTATGCTTATAAAATAAATAACGCATTTATGACCAATGTGTCCGTACACGTATCTTGCGAGATGTGTCATAATATTTCCTGTATCGGTATTTATGAATATGAATTCTATGATAGGCTACGAAAAACGGATGTTTATAATATGTGTAAATTAGTAGATTTTTGCTTTCTTAAGACAACACTAAATTGAGGTACTACCGATAGCAGGGGATTTCTATCCATTTAAATTAAAGAAACAGAAATAATAAAACAAAACAAAACAGATTTCGTAAGAACTTGGTACATTTTATTATGTACATATATGTACGTTGACATATTATACTTTTTATTACTCTGCATGATGAGTATTACATATTATAACATGTACTGGACATGGTGGTTACAGGTCGCTGAAATCATTTTTAGCTTTCATCATCATACATTGATTTGTTGTTCTTTTCATTTAAATCGGCTAACAATTTGAATATTATACATTATATTCCTCTTTTTTTACAAATTGAGTACTTGAACACTACTATTGTAATATTATTATTCGCTATAATATTATCATTTTAATCCGCAAAAATCTTACACAACTTTAGAGGCTAGAACAATTAAGTTAAACTAATTGACTTATGACCATTGTTTTTTTTTGTAATAATAACTAAATATATTAATTACTGCTTCTTCAACTGATGACGAAGGACCAAAAACGGAGTGGCTAGAAAGAAAAAGAAAAAATACGCGAATTAATTCATTGTAAATATACATAATATTATACATAGTAGTCTCGATTACAACTTTTTACATCAATGTAAACTCGTATGACGAATGACCCCAACAATGTAG
>JAQIVE010004029.1:0-15346 GCA_034698285.1 Sminthurinus bimaculatus | reverse complement strand
TTAAATTTTTCATATATAAATAGATAAAACTAATTATATTTTAAGGCCTATAATAATAGTTAATATTTTATTATAATTGTATAAAAAAACCATAATTATAGTAATGTAATTAAATTATTAACAAATCTAAAAACAGTGAAAACTAAGATAAGGCTTAATAATTACATATTTATATTTAAGTAAATTATTAAAAATAAAATAATTAAATAAAATAAAAATTAATATAAAACTTTAATTATTAGTTTAATTATTGAGATATCATTAAGTGATGTTATAAGATTAATTAAATTCACCCTTTAAGAAGAAATTATAGAGGTAATTTACAAAAAACTTACTATAATAAATTTATTAAAAATGCATCAATCACTAGAGACAGAAAAGAAACCTTTAACACTTATATGTATAGAAGTACACATTTTTTATTCTATTATATTGCATATAACACATTAACCTAAAAAAAATAGGAACTATAAAGGTAAATTTTAGTTTCATCAAGTTTTAAAATAATTCTAACCTTTTAATGGCTATATAATATTAGTTCCTTATAATTAATGTGTATTCCTCCTAATAGCTGTTTCTTGTTCGCCTTAGGATTACACTTCCATGTTTCAAAGGTCCATCTATTTTATGCTATATATAATACAGATCATATTGTAGCATTATATCATACACGAGATAATTTTCTTAGCATGCGGTCTCCCCTTTTTCTTTTTTATACCTTGTCTCTTATGCAAAAACACTTAAACTCTTGGATTAGAAATTGATCCACAGTATATTTATTTAATTTATACATAGTAATGAGAATAATAGTAGTTTATTGTATTAATGTTGTATTCTATATATATCTTTGTTTCGTCATTCGTCATTACTATAACCATAATAAGTACAAAAAGTGACATTATTCAATATAGTTCGAATAACTTAGTGTTAATAACACTGAAGTGCATAAGGTCATTTTTTCAATTTCCAAGTACGTAAATAACTACAATATGTTATACATAGTATACGTACTACGTACGCAAGTTATCTTACATCTTACATCAGGATGATGATACAGAATACATTGTAAAAAGAATGTTTGGGGAGAGTAAATGAAAAAAACAAATAATATGTAGAAGAATTGCTGTGACAGAGCTCTAGCATTTTTTATATCATGCTCAAATCAAATATATAAAAATCTTTAGATCGATTAATAGTACTAGTATAATAGTAATAAGTAATAATAATCATAGTAATGAGAAGTCAATCAAATATTAAATAATAATAGTTACTAGCAAACTATGTAATAGAAGCAATGCTTGAATTTATTTCCGCTCTTCTTTCTTCCTATTTTCATTAACTGCAGGAACATACATAGACTATTACTATCAACTGAGCGACAAAAAGAAAACGTAACTAACTACATATAATATGTAACTACAATTAATAATATAAGTCGAACTTGACAAGCTTAATATCCTGTAACTACTCCTAATAATAAACTATATTTAAGAAACAAACAATTATAGCCCAATATTGTGAACGTCCGTAAATTATTATTGTTTATACCGCGTTCGTAGGCATGAAGCTTATAGTACAAAATAATTTAGAAATCCAAAATATACTTGCGCACATATACGAAGACAAAATGGGGAAACTAGGAATAATGACAACAACTTCGATATCGATATCAAAATATGATGATAATAAAAGCTACTGTCATCTATTCTACTTGTATGCTCTCTCCAAAATGAATAAGAAGGGTAAAAATCAATCGACGCAAGTATATTCATTAACTCCATTGAATATAATATCTTATCTATGTAAGTACATCCATCAACGTATTAATCAATAAGCATTGTTTGCTTTTTCGTCTTCTGCATTTCCAATAGTAAGTTAGTACGTGCTTTACCTATGCGTATAAGATATATATATTATAGTTCATTATTATTACGCCTTTTCTTATTCCATTCTGATTGTTGAAATATAGCAAGTATTATGGCAAATAATAATTGTATTTGTTCTTTCTTATCTAACTAAAATTAATTTTCTAAAAAAATTCAAGTATGTAAGTATCCCTACTTATACTGCACATACAAAATTTCAATTTGTCGCAATATACATATACATATAATACCTACATATAAGTTACGACGACAATTTGCAATACATTTTCAAGTTGTACATTAGTTGTAAATTTTCCATCATATTGTTATAATTTATTGGTACTATCTAGCCGTGTAATTATCCCGATTAGGTGCGGTTTACTTCGTGACATACTTCCATATAAACCGGATCTAGATGGTTCATACATGATAAAAAATAAATACAAAAACGTATATAAACATTCAGTGTAATAGTGATTGCAAACTCATAATGAATCATGATATTATATATTACTAAACATAGGTTTAAAAAAACAATTAAATATTTTTATCTTACCTCGAATAATCGTTAGCACCATATCTTTTAAAAGCATGTAGCGAGGAATGATAGGGTAGTATTTTGCAGAAGAATATTCCGACTATATGGATATTTATAAATATCAAAAAAAAATCCATTAGATTAGCAAAAACATTCATAAAGTTTTGAAAGTACCATGTTCCCCGAATTCATATTAGTTGCGCATCTAAAACCTGCTTTAGGTTATAAAAGTGACATATTTTTCTACTTAGTTCAAAAGTGAGAATCATTCCTCCGGGTAAAATAAGAGCCAGAGAACTAAAATCTGAAACATATATTATATCTACAACACATACGATATTCATAATGCCACAAAAACCAGGAATCTACTATTCGAAATGTTTACTCAAAAATTTCTTCACGTGCTTGTACTTTACACTTGAAAATCAATCAGAGTACTATGAAAAATGCATGAAACATGACACCCTTATGATACAGTGAAATTTTGATTACTACACACATTGAAAAATATTCTTGTAGGACTGACTTGGACACTAAAAGAACGTTTATACGTATTCGGTATTAGTCATTCCTCTTGTTTTTATCAACCGCGTCAATGAAACTCTACCAACATTCTGCTGCTACAAAAGCAGTATTTTAATATAAATACAAAGGGAACTAACCCTATGCATCTTGACGAAATCCATATCATGATCAAGTGATCAAAAAAAGAGAATAAAGAAGAATAAAACAAATGATACGCACATAAAACGTATAGGAATCCCTATTTCCTCTTCTCTTCTTAGGGAACATGCATGTATGTGGGGGACCTAAATCAAAATTAAAAGACATATGGAAGTGAAAAAATGTTCCATTTGAAAAATTCTTGGAAAATTTCATGACAAAGACTAATAGGAATACTTAAAAGGCATGGATGAAATGATCCAAGTAATTTGAAGCAATCAAGTCAAATTCAACGATTATTTATGTACACATATGTAGTCAAGTTCTTGCTCCTATTCCCATATGCAATTTCAACATCATTAAATATACAAATATAAAATAACTCCATCACATATTTAATTCCAAATGTATGCACAAAAGACGACGAAAATAAGAACAACAGACAAAGAACGAAAAACCGTCGTCCTATTAATGTTCTACTAAAATGTTTTAACTTTATACGTATTATTACAAGATACAAGACTGAACAATACGCGTAGACCTCTCCCGCTTTTATTTTTTAACTTTCTCTTTATCACATAGTTCTCATAGACTTGACTTTTTCTTAGACTTAGCAATCCATTTGTAGTGTAAAAAATGCTGGTATACATCCTACTCCAGACTTATCAATCTTCCCCCGTGCAACACAAATATATATATACACACAACTATATCTACATGAGACTACAGAATGGAATACAATCTATCGTCAGCCTATAGTCCTTAGGTCTTAAGATTGAGTCTAGCCCACCATCGCATCAGTCACTCGTCAGTGCATTCAAGCATTGTCACATATCACGTTTTTATAAGGCTATGCTTACACATTTACTATTGGTTTCACATTACCCGGACTTTATTCTCGATTCAATACCTATACTACCTTAACGTTACATACATTATACTGTGGTAATGTTAATGTACGAAGGAGAGGTAAAGAAAATGTAGATTTATTACCTATCCTCTTTTGTCTTGTGGTTGCGGTAAATAGACCTTTATTTATTGCCAACCTCTAACATTTTCTTTAGACATGGTCAAATTTCCATGATAGTCATGATAAATCCTCCGTTCTCACTTTAATCCACAATTTACCCACAAATCATTCAATTTTTTACTGTTAGAGACAATTCGTCGTTCTAGATGATACATAGTCATTAGAAGCTAAATAGATTTATAACTTTAATACCCATAGACTTTTCTTGAAAACGGCAAAACATTCCTGTTACATGTTGAAATAATAAGTTGAAAATTTAATGGAATTGGGAAAAGCAAAAGCTTGCTTTCCTTTATATGTATACTCGTCAGTTTCTCTCAAATAATATACATGGGTACCGATGTACGTCTACGTTTAGGCTTGATGAAAGGTAGAATCTTTTGGTTAAGAGAGTGAAAGAGTATGTGAAACGAATATGCATGCATATCTTGTATTTTGTAGCCTTTGTAGATATACATACCAAACACAAACTTTCTCTGACACAAGAACGTTTTTAATGCTGACAATTTGAAAACGGATGACGCAAAATCAATGGCTTACATAGTTTAAGCCATAATAAAATAATGTACACAGCTATTGCTCAAAAATAACCTAGCTGAAGTTGCACTGGAATACAAGGACTGTATTCAATTTTGCATCTTTAGTACTATACGCTGTACGTAGAAGATAGGACCGAAGAAGGACAACGAGAAGAGAGAAGTAAGACTCCAGGGACTTAATACATGGTAGCAGTAAATACAAATATGCACTTTATTTCGTTTAAAAAAATATTCAAGAGAGAAAAAAGAATGAGGACATATATTTTTTTTAAACGTGTATGTATAAAATATGTATATTGCACATATGTATAATCGTGATTCGTACATATTATGCATATCTACACATTCCAGTCGCGCATACATTCTTACACATACCAACAAATGCAACTATTTTCTTGCTTTATCTACTTTGGACTGTCTTACCGTAGTTACCCTCCACTCTAAGCTTTACTAGTAGCGCTATTACTACAACTACTTCTTCATTTTTGTTGCTTTTTTCTTCATTGGTTCCCTTACGAGATTTTTTTTCTTTCATGCGCTTTCACTCTTTCAACAACTGTCATCTCAAGTTACTTAAATAACAGGGGAAATACAGACTCGTGGACCGGTTGTATCTTTTCATACCACCCTGTATATTGTATATTATATAGCCATGTAGAGTTGGCCTTTTCAGGGTATCCTTCATCATATTAAAGACAGAGTCTTGGAAAAAAAGAAAGGGAGAGAGAGAGATTGAAGGAGCAAAAAGAGGTTGAATAGATGGATGGATGCAACAGAGGAGCATAGAAAGACGAATCGATCGATTTTTCTTCACACTTACTTGTACTCCACTTCTTGCTTTCCATCCAGCTCTAGCTCTTTTACTTTGAAAGTCGTGTCAGCTTGTTACGACGTACGAAACCAAACTAAACGACACATCCCAAAAGAAGACTAAAGGAACGTCTGATAAGAAAGTAGAGAAATTCAAGTTTTGCCACTTGCTTAAATTCCTTTGTCCTTTATTTCTCTCTCTCTCTCTCTCTCTCTGCTCATCTCATCTTGTACTAGTATCAACTTTTTTTACAAAGGTTCTAAGTACAAGGACGATTGGATAGGAAAAATAAAAAACGGGAGACAAGACCATTGATAACTTCCCAGAGTAGTAGTAGTTTGTAGTGGCATAAAGTATATACTCCAAATCTACCATCCTTCACTTTACGTATGATAGAAAAACTCGAAAAAACTTGTATATTTGTATAGAATTGACATGTGCATGGTGTATACCTTATATATGAGGAAATTTATACCCTGTATAAATTTGTCAATGTGCCATACACATGGTTTTTTATGCCTCTTTGAATATTTCTTTCCTTGTCTTTCTTTCTCTCTTCAATTACATGCAAAATATGTAGAAGAAAGTGCAAGTCTCATATTGGATGCTCGTCTTCAATTTTCACTGGTAAAGATTACCAAAGTTATCATAGAAGCAGTGTATTTAATACATAGTTCATTTTCTCCAGATTTTTAGATAGGCTCACTGAACCACAAGTTTGATTCTCTTCTTGTTCCTTGAAGCATCAACACCACAAAACTTCTGCACACCATAGAAAATCCTTTCTCAAAAGTAGAAAATCTACGAGTAGGTACCGAAGTCTATATTCTCTAGTTCAAAATATATATACAACACACCGATCAGTCAAATCCACGTTCCTTTCTCCGCTTCCATCTTGCCATCACTTTTGCCTCGAATTTTTTATTATAATCGTAAGTGTAGTTTAGTACCAATTTCCCATTTCAACTTTTTTATACTTTTGACTCCTTATGACACAATGTATGTAAGTACACCTGTGCTGTGTAATAAGGGTCAGCAGTGAAAGCTCACAATTTGAAAGGTAAATGATTTCGAAATGCAACTTGTATATTGTATACCTAGGTATACGTACCAAGGAATATTCGGATATATTTTTTAATTTGTTTATGATGTTCCTTTGTTTCCCTATGTGTGTGCAACGAGTTTATAGGTATGCATTCGAAATAAGCTGGAAAATCCTTCATTGAATAATATACTAAAAAGATCAAGGCGTCAAATATCAAATATAAACAGAAAAGGGTAGCCATAATGTACATATTCTTCGACTCTCTTCTTTTCCTCAAAGAGAACTGATTTTTAAAAACGAGCCAAAGAAATAAGAGTTGCTTCAGTCATATCCCTAGTCTTTCTAAACTCTGTTTTTATGCAAGCCAGTAGTACCTACTTTTCCCCCTTTGATTTTAATTTTTTCGCAAGAAAAGTTTCTCGTTTGGATTTCCTGAGAAACATTATCACCACAAGTTCAGTTTCTGGAAACCTTACAGAAAGCATGCAACTAAAATGATTTTATACATGAAACATCTCGAAAGCTGGTAACAAAATTAAAATTCTATTTTTTTCATTTGAAATCTCGCCCATCTTTTACCAGTATGCATATATATACACGAAAGAATTAAATTTACCGACAGAAATCGGTGCATTCCCTTTAAATATGACTTCGACTGCTAGAAACTTTTTTTTACGAAAGTTACGAGTGAAACTTGCGAAAGACGTACTATTCCTTTCATACATTAGGCTTTATGCCCATATGCATATTATATACAATAACGCATGCGATTCTTCTCTAACTTATTCTAATTAAATGTCTTTCCTGAAGTTTCTCAATCTCCCAGTCTGCTACAGAGGGAAAAATCGAAAATTCTACGTAATATGCTAATCTCGAATGCTGAAGAAGCGCATTTGACGTTGGATTCATAAAACGAAAAAGAAACAGATAGCCTGAACTAATTGACGTTTATTAGTAACAGAAAAAATAAATTTTTTTTGTCCCCCTCGCTCTCTCCCAAAATTATGGAGACGACCGGTACTTTTACATTTAGAAGGTTCGTCAACAGCTCTGATCTGCTGTCAAAATTTTTCAATTTTCGTTACATTTTTTCATCAGCCATTCTGTATGATATATTATGCAGAAATTTCACCAACTCAATTTATATAAAATTTATTTTTATATCATACTACTGTTCTTTTATGGATTAAAGTACATAACAGTAGCGACAAAATTTGTCTCCTAGATAAAGGTGAAAGAGACGGAACAAATAGCAACCGAGACGGCGACCGCTCTAAGTTCTTGAATTGAACAGAAAAGAGATGAGAGTCTTGACATATGCATGTATGCATACAAAATAGTGCGATGAATGAATGACTCCCCAGTCGGCCTTCCAACTGCGTCCTAATAATCATGATGCTTACGTATTTTGCCTTTTCGATATGCTTCCTGTCACACATTTTCCCGTTCCTCCTGCTCTCGTACTGTCGCTTCCCTTCTGTCATTTAATTTATTCATTCTCGTAGCAGTACATATAAACAACAGAGACTTTTCAACATGTCAACTCATCCTCTCTTTATATCTACCTCAATCTCCATTTTTCTTATTAGTTATGTTGTATCATTTCTCCGTATACCATCATTACGTTTCCTCGTGCAACATACATATAGACCAATGGAACATAACGTTCTAGGTATATCGTCCACGTATAATACAGAATAAAAAATAAAACCTAGGAATTTAAAAAACCATGGACACATTTAAAAATTGACTCCTTTAAAATATGGTTAGAAATTATGTCGATCCTTTCCTCTGTCGACTTTGAAATTTAACTATTTACGTAAATATATAATGTGCTTTACATTATACTTATCCCAAAGGTTGATTATTAAATGTCTGAAGCCAGTCACATAGGTACTATAAAGAAATTGAAAAATTATTTCTGGTACTATTATCGTAATAGTGAGAGCTTTTGAGAACTTACACATTCCAACTTCTGCTTTTGAGATGTCTAGTTTCTTCTGCTTTTTTGTGTCAAACATATATGTGCATACTGACTGGTAAACCCAGACCTACAAGAATGAAAATCGGAGGCCAAACGATAAAGCCGTTCATAATTAGTAAGAAACAAACTCTGATCCCAATCTCGGCTTACTTGGTACATGGTAAAAAAGACAATTTGTAGACTGCACTTCAAATTTTGTGCTTACTGAAAAATGTATTTGATCTGTAAAACTACACTTTCTACAGTTTCTGTAAACTACGGATACAAAATGTAATCAAAACCATTTTACTAAACACATGAAATAAATCTGAAATCAATGTACTATATATTTAATAGCCAAAAGCATCTTTGGATCTTAAGAGTAAATAGTTCCCATGTGGAGAGGAATGAAACGCAAAGTCATAAAATGCCAAAAAGTAAATTAAGGAAATCGTCAAGCCAATGTTAATGACGTTAATAAGAAATCGAAGCGAAGGTACCAAATGTGAATTTTCTTGCTTTCCTTTCTATTTCTTATCACTCAGGATAGAATACTTTGTGTATAATTTAAGAAGCCCGTCAACTGCTCCATAACTAACATTAGCTGAGTAGGCAATACACAAATGTACATAATTTTAATTTAGTATTCCTCTCTCTTTAAGTTTTACACACGTTCCATTTCGTTACTCTTCTTCTGCCATTTTTTTCTATAGCTCTCTGAAATCTGGAAATACTATTGCCAAAATGGATAGTACAAATATTTTCTTGGGGCAGAATTTCCAGCTTCCACTCATATGTGAGCTTTTTGCACATTTACAAACTTTTAGAGAATTCTGTTTGTCTTGTACCTTGTCAATTAGCTTAATATGCACGAAGAAAATTAATGTAAAATGCAAAAACTTGATGCCATTACTAGCAGAAATTACTTAGTAGAACGCTTTTAAAATTTACAGGGGTTCTTTTAGAAATCACGACGCCATTAAAATGAAAGACTTCAAAAGCGTATCGTTATTTGGCGTTTAAGTGTACAATATGATTCAATAATGAACAGTACTCCTTGTTGTTGTGTACACTAAAATGTACAGTGATAGACAGTATCCTACAAATTCGAATCATGAAAAACTGCCTGACATACGCTAGTGATTAACACGAACTGCTATGTTTTGGAAACCTTAGTGTGTGCTAATGAATGTCACTCGCCAACGAACTAAACTACTACTAACTAAAAAAATGCTTAACAGATCTTTATTGTTACTGATGCAATCTATCAGATCAATCTTTGATATCTTCATATAAATTAGCTTTTGGTTTGACTCTAGGAGTATATTTCATTTAAAGATGCTGATTTGTAAAGTACTATTGTGTCTGCAATGTACTTAACATGTATGTAGTTTAATTTCAGGAAGTATGACTTGGTACAGTCAAAAACTTGAAGGTGGCTGAATGGTGACAGAAAGACCAAAATATCAAAAGTTTAAAAAATGAACAAGAAATTGATCAACTTTACCTTTAGAATACTTAACAAGTTCCTCAACCCTGCATATCGCTTCAAGAGGCGGTAGAGGTCATTAATTAGTTGAGTGTTCTCAGCTTCGATTTGTGTTGAAGTCATGTCTGAAAAAATAAAAGCAAATTTTTATGTTCATATGAGAATTGTCACATCAAAACAAATACATGAATCTGATTCAGTTGATTGTCAGTATGGTTAGTAGTCAATTAAATGTCCCCATGATTTAGAGGATCATCTACTTCTTATGCTTAACTGTCAATTGCCTACCAAAACGCTACTAATTCCAAGTCACGTTTGAAGAAATACAAATACACGAACCAAAAACCTATTATAGATGCATATTTATTTAACAAAAGCGAAGGACACCCTTTGGATACACGATATCATGTTTTGTTGTTGTCCGAACTTTGAACTCGGTCTTTATCCAATGCTGTCAAAACAAACGAATTCTAAAAAATCATTGCACTTCATTTGACAATAAATAATACACCTATGAGTGAATATGAGATACAACCTGTTAAGCCGATACAGCTGTAAAAAGTGAAGCTCTTGAAATGTGATCAGGTTATTGGTTAATTCTAATACAATAGTTATAAAATAGTTAGTAAAACGTACTAATGAAGATTTCAGAAGTAATACCATTTAATGTTTTCACTCAGTTCTAAGTTCTAGTTAGTGCCTGCAAAGTCTCGAACTTTCAAGTCTTGAAGGGTTCGAGACTTTCGAGACCAAGACTCCAAAAAACATCAAGACTTCTCGTCTTGTCTTGGTCTCGTGCAGGCACTATAACTTCTAGTCACAACATTTCAGGGGTATGAAGATTAACATTTAAACCAGCACAAAGTGTCCTGTGGACTAACCGCATATATTATACGAACACTGATCCATAAAACTCAACATGTATCGCTACACTGTGCATTTCCATTTAACTTTCAAAGGGAAACCTTGATAAATATGTATGTGGTATGTAACTTGAAACGCTTTAGAAGTTAGAAGACTAGAATACTTAAAAGTTTCACTGTAAGTTAAAAGTTGACATTGTGGATTCCCGTTTTTTCAAGATAAGTGGGAAGAGAATGTAGAGCATCACCATGAGCTTCAACCTTTTTCTTGCTTTGTCCTCACAGAAAGCCCATCAGGTCAGACTTGATTACCTTTTCGTTCGATCCCATACATACTTACAAGCACACAAAGTTTCACTTTCGCATTCTTCTGCCACTACTTTTCATTATGTCTATCTCATTCCTTCCTTACTTACAAAACGCCCCTGCAGAAAAATCAGCACAAGAAAATCATTCCAATAATCTACTTTTACCCACCACTAGTTCCAAATTAAATTGCTTCAAATTATTGAAATTCTTCTTGTAAGATTAACGTCGCCGTTTAAAAATTAGCCGTTGGCTTAGGAAACAATCCCCTCTATCATCATTTTTCACTAGATTTAGAAAAGCTCACAGATTGTACACAAATTGTACATAAATTATAAATGTTGTCGACATAGACACTACAAAGACCAAGAAATGAGTATAATGCTTATTCGGAATCATATGTAACAGCGAAATTACAACTAACAACGACCAATCCATTATAACTTATAACTCTTGACTTTTTCAAGGTGCAACATTCGTGTCATATTACATAAACTACGCGAGAATTCTTACTAAATTTCATACATTATAGCATTTTCACATATAGGTGTAATTAAACCAATATTATGAGATATGGTCACACGTCACACACAAACATGGATAGAAAGTTAGAGAAAGGATAAAGCTTGCGATTTCACATACCTTCTAATCTCTCCTTTTCTTCTCGCGTCCTCTCTTCGTTCTCCACCGAGGATTTCTCGGATGGCTTAACTTGAACCTTTTCAAGAGCCACACAAGCTCTAAATAAAGAAATAAACAAATGTATTATAAGAATAAAAGTATCATTTTAAAACTCACTGTTACACACTATTTCCCTATGCAACACGTCATGTATATGTGTATACATTATATAACATGTTGGATGGTGAAATTGAATATATAACCAGAATCCAAAATTTCAAAAATAATTCAAACGAAATTAAAAACATTTATAAAATCAATTACCTTAGGACGTAAACTCCTACTGGCTCTTGTTTCTCCTGTTTTGGTACATCAAGAAGGGTCCAGTATTGAGTTTCTAGACGGACCACTTGCTGAATCCGGACAAGTAGAATGAAGTAGTGTCCACATGAAAATGAAAAAAAGCAACATTTTTACATTAAACATTTTATCAATATTTAATGGAGAATACAATGATTAAATGCTTCTTAAACCCTTGAGTCACTTCAAAACATTAATGAAATTCAGCGAAATATTTGGAATTCTCTATGCATAAAAAGAAGATAAATCAAGCTTTCAACTTTATAAAAAACTAATTACACTTTAAGACACGCGAACTAACAAAATTGGATGAGATCCACGATGTACGCATATTATTATCAGCTAATGACTCATTTGCAGAGAAATATTTTCCATAGATGACAGAAATAAAGTAATTTCATGACATACAAGTATGTTTTTCATGCATCAATTTAATTTACAATGAATTTTAACAATAAACACAGGCATTTGCTAAAACTCGACTATTTATTACTAAGTTAAGATCACTGCGCATTGTTGCGTTCAACTACTTGGCTGACAAATTTACTGACAATTTGTGAGCTCCAGCAATCCCTTCTTTCTCTATCACGCTTTATGCATTACTCTTAAGCTTATCTCTTTGAACAATACGTGTACATTGTGTATATATTTTATATGCTACCTACATTACAAATTACACCTATACTGTTTATGTAGATTTAGAAAAGAAAATATTTATATATTATGGTCTATGGTATTTAAAAAATCATAGTAATAATACAGATAAACAGAGCGGAATTCTAAAATTTCAAAACGATAGAGTCGCTAGCACGGTGCCTGAAAACATTTACCTACTTGTCTTTCAAGTCTTCCTGTAACTTTATGCTTAATATGAATGCAACAAATAAAACACTGTAGTTATTCTAAATTCAAATCCGAAGGTGTCAGTACGCCCGTATAACTATTCAATAAATAAATGGTGACTATATTCATTTTCCCATGAAATATATGACCTATGCTTTGGATGTCGCCTGCATTTTATTTTTGCTAAGGACAAACATGTATTGCTTACAAAAGTGTAGGAAAAATTTCTTTAAAGTATATATTCTACACGAAAAAAAGGCAACCGGTTGATTATGTAGCAGCAATTTTAAGAGTACCACCAAAAATTTAGTTCGAACTTTCAATTCATTGGTTGAAGTTGCTGTACCAAACTTGGATTGCAAACAATGTTGTGGGCCATCCTCCAAAACCTTTGTTTAAAACTAATTAAAAACTTATTGTGAACTAGAGGAAATAGGAAGGTCTTCTACAATGTAACTTTGAATACTTATTTCTATTGGGGTATAGACTTACATATGTATGTTTACATACATGCGTGTGGAGCGTGTATATAGGAAGAATAGGAGAAATGTTTTCAACCCGGCTTGTTCATCGAAACGGAAACGTTCACTTGCCTTTCTCCACACAAAAAAAACTGCAGAAGAACACGAATTACCGGGAACGCACAAGAAAAATGCAAGATACAAGCAAAGTCACTGGTAGAGAATTGAGGCGGATTCAATTAATTTCCAACATGGATTTCCATAGAGAACAAAATGAAAAAATCTTCGCGAAACCAGTGAACACGTACAGATTTCTCTACCACGAAATTGAAATACGTACTATAATGACCGAAAAATACGGGCTGGGAATTCAAATTGTGAAGCCTAAAGATTACAGTGAAATTAGTAGTAGCGTCATACATCATTCGGTATTCAGTACATACTACTTTTCGTTTAAAAGTTAAAATCGTTGCATATATATGCATGCCTAAATTTATCCATCTGTACATCAAACATATAATGAATAGGAGACCCATGAGTTCTGTTAGTGGTATTACCATATTGTATTAACTTTACCTATTTATCGCTAAAATTTTAGCCATTGCAAAAAATATTCTAGAATCAACTAACATTCCTCACCCTCAACAGTTTAAAAATGTGGCCAGAAAGTAATGTTTGTGAAAAAACTGCTCTTCATGGGACTTACTAACGTCACCTAAAACTTATTTTACTTCTGAATCCTAGATTTTTAAGTTATAAATCTACTATTTTTAGCGCGTAATCACTTAAACTTGACATTTTCAGTTTTGAAAAGATTTGCTTTAAAGTTTCAAAAGCCCAAATTACACAAAAGTTAGTTTTGACTTTGCCAAGAAATTCTTTCCTGATCGAGCATTAATACTATATGAAGAAATCTTATGTACCTCACCACTTGTCCTATTTTTTTTACTTTGTTTTAGGCAGAGAAAAGACATTTCAAAGAGGCCTTCCCAACGGCTGCCAACCGCCTTTATTTAACTTATCAGCGGACAACTTGAAGACCAGGTTTAACTATGCTACTTATTTAACTTTTCAAAAAGGTTGATTCAATATGTTTGGTGAAGTTTTAAGTTTTTGAAGTCCTTGACAGTAACAAGGATATACAAAAACCATTATTAAAAAGTCGATACATATTAGGTTACAGATTATGATGCAAATTATTAGTTCGAAATGTTAGTAATAGGTTGGTTTTCTTTCTTTCTGACTTTCTTATTTTAAACCGTAAAACTAGATAAGCAATGAGCTCCAACACGGACGGTAATTTTCAATGTGTTTTAGTGCATTCCCCCTTTTGCATCACGAATCTATACTCTCTACAAGATCTTACGTAACCAGTTTGCGAAAATTTCAGATTTAAAAAAAAATAAAAAATCCCAGTGAATATGACCAAAGAAACTTATAATTTGTCATTTCTCTAAGCTCTTCAAAATGACGACTAACGTTTTTGGGGGCTTGGTAATAAAACTTTTACTATTCACATACTTGTAGATGGTTATGCTTTGATGACTAAGCAGATATTTTCTTATTTTATTGCACTAAACTGAGCTTCTCAAAACATAAGCGCACATAGATAAATAAGCCCCAATTTATATTCTTAGATACTCATGACATTGAGAGAGAAAAAGGTATAGTGAGAAATCGAGAGAGTGAAAGGAACATTGTGTAAAAGATCCCTTCTAACTTCAAATTACTTTTTTACCTTCCGCCCTAAGCAACTAAACGTTAGAGTCTTCTCATGAATTATTAATCCATGACGAGTGGACGAGTGACTAGAATTTATACAGTTTAAATAATATTCTTTAATTGTAATGCATGCAAGATTTCTTTGTATATATGAGCCTCTGTCTAATAAAATGGCGAATCGTTAGATTTAGATTCGTTCAGGAGAGAGAAAAAACTAAAAGTCGCGA
>JAQIVE010004028.1:0-15354 GCA_034698285.1 Sminthurinus bimaculatus | reverse complement strand
ATAATATATTATACAAATACCTACGTTTAGAGTTTTGAGGTATACATTTTTTAATTGTTATAAAATAATTATTATTCATAGTACACTGAAATAATTTTAATAGCGTACAAAGTAAGCTTAGTTGGACACTAGTGTGATGAGATAGGCATACTTAATAGTTGGAAATTTATTTACGTGACGTATAGTCTATAACTCCATACAATTTACTTATTATGAGTTATTTGGCATACAAGCTTCTTCGAAGAAAGAACTTATACGCCATTTGTCCCTGATTCACTATACTACCAACCTCGCGTATTTTTTTCTATTTTACTTGTATTTGTCATTCTAATCGAACCAAGTGTGAATTTTTTCAGTTTTTATCGTTACTATATATTATACTTTTAGTTATTACTACACTTTCAAGCAAAGTCAGGAAATACTGTAAAAATGGTATCGAAAACAATTACATACATGGATTCTTCTTCTCCTTCGTCTGTTTCAGTGATTTCGCGGTTTGGAAAGCCGGTGTCTTCTTCCAAAATAGCAACTTCTACTACGAGTAAGTTTTACCCTTTAACTTCATACCTTCAAGAAAACAAAATTTGTATGTATGTATACGGTGTTGCATAAACAGTTTTGAGAAAGAATAATATAATAATATGGAGCCAGTAGCCAGGTTTCTGTATTGCAGATTTTTTATTTAGAAAAATGACAGCAATAATTTAATGATAAACAAAAGAAACAACCTTTACAGTATAGTCTAAAGTCCACAATAATGCACATGTCTAGATTGAATGGATTCAAATGTCACAAGAAAAATTTATTTTCCTTGCTCTGAATAGGTTGATATTGTTTTGTACTAGTAACTGGCAACAAACTATTATATTATTTTGAGTAATATCATACACATAAGTACTTATTAACATTTGTAGTCAGTGCAATGGGTAATATGTGAATAGTGAGTAGTGAGTAGACTATACAGATTGATGTATAATATTATACCCATGCGGCCACGTGCTGCTTACTACAATATATGTAATATGTATGTATTATGTCTAACTACCTACTATTCGTGTGTACACACAAGTCTCTAAAAATGTCATTCTAAAATAGGCCTTACCAAACTTATTAATTTTCGTACTAGGATCTAGATCTAGACGTATTGTATAATATATGTGTCTACACTTGTGTGTGATATATTATAGATACATATTACTTATGGTGTTCAAGATTTATGACTTTTCTAGGTATAAATATAAAACAGTCACATCCTCGCTACTCCTCTCTCGTATCGTACAGTGTACAGTGTACATACTGCATACAGTATCGTATCAAAAAAACGGTGAGCTCATTCACAAAGCCAACTGCAAAGCCACGCCAAAAAGCTCTTTTATCTTCTCTCTCTGTCTCTCCATGCTCTTTACACTAGAGATAGGTATAATAACATGTAAATTTATATAAATAATTTTATGTCATCTCGTATGAACGCGTTTGAGTTGAGTCATCTCAAACAAATCCATGCATACATACATACGCAGACAGATATAACATATGAAAATTTAGCAGGGTAATTGAAAAAAGATAAGAATATTGCTCAAAGTCCATCCATACGAGTACGAGTACGAGAGTACAGTGATCATACCCGTCTTTCTGTCTGTTGTCTGTTTTCACAGTATTGTGCTTTTGTGACACACCGGCATTACACTTTCTACATTATCTGTGTATATGTATGAACAACGCTTTTTGTGCATACGATAATAATTAAACGATAATAATAATAACTGATGAGAAGTATTGATTCTTTTTATACTGTGTGGTCTATGCATAATATTAATAAATTGTACAGATAAATACTTACATATAATAATATATTATCTATAGATACATATTTTTTGGATGGCCAGGGGAAAGATTCACAGAAAATAATAAAAATTACATAAACCTGTGTACTTACTTTCCTACTTACTAAGAATTGTGTGTGTATTGTAGTTTGTCCATCTAGTATCTAGAAAATGGAATGAATGTGCCTACGTACATTCGTATTATGTATGTATGGAGTATAGATATATTTAGATGATGTCTATTTGTGTTCAATGTTCTCTCCTCTTCCATGTGTGTATAATTTAAATATTTAACATTGATCAGCACCCACAAGAGTGAGAATGTTTAGACTAGTTAGTATGTATGTAGTGTATTGTACAATATCCGTATGAATAGGCATGATGATAAACATGCATTATACTGCATCTACATACATACGTAAAAAACAAATGGATGATATGATGTGAGTTTCTCTCCTCCTCCACTTAAAAAAGTATCTGTTCTTTACTCTGCAGTCTGTGCACAGTGTACAGTGTAGTTACAGCGAGAGTGGTGTAGATATCTGGATGTGTATGTATATGTAGTTGAAGTCGGTTATAGTTAAAGTTGTTTAGATTATGCTGCACAAGTCAAGTGTTTATCATTCATCACTTGACTGAAAATTCAAATAGCTTTTTTTGGTTTTGGTGTTCCGTGTGTGTGTGTGTGTGTGTGTGTAGTGTGAATAAAGTGTAAAGAATAAGTGTTAAGTGTAGGCGCATCGACACTCGTATGTGTAATGTGTATGTAACTTTCCAGCCAAACTAATCAAACTAATTTTGAGCATTTACCTCAAAAACGTTGGATGCACTGGAAGTTTCCAGCACTTAAATATTTACTCATTTTTATTTTTGTCTCCGAAAAAAATTCGTCCAGCTTCAGAGATTCCATTGTAGTGTGTTTTACATGTTGTATGGACATTGTACTGCTCGTGTGGTTTAATTGTGCCCTCAACCTATCAAATATTGGTTAGTGGACATTTAAAGTGAGAAGTGAGAACAAGTGTGCTCATATTCACATTCACACGTTGAGATTTTTTTCTATCTACATTTGGCTATCGCCTGTGCCTGTTCTTTCCGGTCACACACACAGGTAATGTTTCTTATACTGTTGAGGTCATGAAGTTATGAACTATGCACATATTATGTTTTATGTTATACATTTTAATTGCTTTTGACGCACGTGGTACGTGGTGTAAGAAAACATATATAAATAGGTGTCTTCACCTCTTATATTCATACATACATGCGCCAAGAGTTATTTTTAATTACTGAATTTTTTGTAAATTACACAACTCAATGGGAAAAGCAATACATATTCGCAATTTTTAAATAAAAAAGTTCAATGTTACTTAAATGTTAAATCCTCCTATGCACATTGCGTGCATTAGCATATAAAATGTAAATGCCTTGTACGCACGTAAGGTGTTAAATGTTAAATTAGTTTTTTCCGTTCCAAAGGAGCGTCATGACTTTTGTGAACTTTAATGACAGCATGCATCTGAAATTGGGAAATAAAAATATTTAATGTGGTGGGAAATCGGAAATTCCACAAGTTTAAACGTGGATTTTAAATACTTGACGATCTAACAGGAAATTCCCAATTCGTCCAAACTAAAGAAAAACCACGAGAAGGACCGGGTAGATATATAGAAGGATAAATAAGATTTTGAAGATAGGATATGGAAATTCTAGGTTATATTTCTTTATTTATATGTATCCTGTAGGATTGTATACAAATACACATGCGGATGTGAATTGTGTAAACCAATAAAAAAAACGAGCAAACCGACTACGATGGAAATGAGGAGCATACTAAGTATCTATATATGTGTATGTGCAATTTGAGCATACTTTGTAATGGCTTTTTTATAATATTGAAGAGCGTGGATAATAATGTATGGCAGAAGCAGTTGTCATGTCAAGTCCACAGTGAATAGCGAGAGTACAAAATATTTACACTGCCTGCACAATGTACAGTAAACAGTCACAACAAACCGAGAAACGAGAAGGAGATAAAATAAGAGCGTGTAAGAAACTTTTCACCGTGTACTGGTACTTGCCATATAAATTAGATAGATATCTATATGTATTTTGTATGCTAGCACATAGTTACATATAGAATACAGGCAAAATTTACAGAAATGTTTATACACAATGATATTATCTATCATAT
The DNA here is from genome assembly GCA_034698285.1 of Sminthurinus bimaculatus. Taxonomy (NCBI): domain Eukaryota; kingdom Metazoa; phylum Arthropoda; class Collembola; order Symphypleona; family Katiannidae; genus Sminthurinus; species Sminthurinus bimaculatus. The sequence continues at coordinate 11,337 of JAQIVE010004028.1, read as the reverse complement.
TATAGTTTTGCATTATCAATCAGTATCATTAAATTGAAACTTAAGTCAAACGTCTCAAAAATTATAAAGGTGGGATGAGAAACGCCGGTTATTATTTACAAGTTCGCCTCTCTTGTCTGTCATGACATCAACTACAAACTACATAATATAGTGCACATTATAAATTTATGTAGGCACAGAGATGTTCGCTGTTCCATAGAGAATAGAGAATAATGGTAATAATATTGATATGATAGCGTCCCCCTTATATGTACACTCTACACCTTGCACTTTACCACCAACACGAACAAAAACATGACATAATATTTAAAAGCTGACTATATGTATTTTATATACATACATACGCTTACATTACATATCATAGAAACACATGAGCTCATTTTCTTTCCATGTTTGTAATATTCAATATTCCTCTGAATTTTCATCCTCATAATAGATACATTCATAAACACAGCACATACATTTATAGTGTATGTGCTCATGTATTACATAGTAGATGAGCAAACGACCAAAGAAAACAGAAAATAAAACCTAACCTGGATGCCTTGCTTTGTCCTACTCATTAGATTAAACTTTAGATTTTTTTATTCTTTATGTGTGATGTGTGTGGATGAAATGAAACGCTTTTTGACTTATTCGAATCTAGATTCTAGATTCTCTCTCTGTGGTGTAGAGGTGAAGACGTTGAGCAAGAGGAATGAGGGAACAAAATATACTTACTGTACTGTATGTATTATGTATATAAATACATACAGATAGCACCACACAGTGGAACTAGAACACATGGTGCATTGCATACCGTACCAATTTTTCATTCAATGCGTTAAGTATGTATAAGATGAAATATAATATTTCTACCAAATAATATGCCATTAAGTATGCATATATCCGCCTTGTATGTATAATGTATACAGTATACATACATACAATTGGAAAAAATGAAGTATGTACGTTTGTTTTTTTAAGTTACCATCTAAATTCTGTATGTACGGCCAACAACTGGCATCTACGTACTACATACATGCATGCATGTATCTATTGTAATATTAAAGAAAAAGGTCAAAGGTATCGTCAACATTCGAATTCTTAACTGGAAACAGAAACAGGCGGATCCAATGCAAATTCTGTAGATTGTCTCCATGTATATGTATGTATGCATGTGTTATACGCATAAGTGTAGGATTTCATGGTTTCTTTTGCTCGTCTCACAATGCGTTATTATTGTGATCTATCCAAAATTCACGTACATTGCCTGCACATGTAAAAATACATGACATACCAAAACCATACACGAGGCTTGCACACATACAATACAATTAACTGGCGGGGTCTGGCTAAAGTTAAAGTCGTACACATGTGTACCTAGTTATGTATATGTATGTGTACAATGTACAAGTACTGGTTACTGGTACATGGGATGTGAGTCACTAATAAATTTAAAACCCACGCTTAAGATAGCTCGTTGTTCTTCTTCGAGCTCGTCTCTATCTCATCCTTGTCTTTTTTCTTTCATTGGTATTGCAAAAATGGAGAAGATGCTCTGCTCTTTTTCTGCTTCTTCTTCTTCTTCTTCTTCTTGTTCACCTTCCCCTCGTTCACCGGTCGGTGAGAAAAAGAAGAGAGAAATACTTTATGGGGCAGACCAAAAGCATCAGTAGACTTTTATATATTTATTATATATACATACATGCATATCCGTACATACATACATACATTTATTTTACATACATTGGTTCGTTTTCGTTCCTTATTCTTTTCTGTCTATGGTAAACACTAAACACATTGAACGTTGAACAGAGAAGAAATAGAAGCAGCATTTTATATTATGTAGCTCAAGTTAGCAAATGGCGGCCGAGGACAACAGAACAGAACAGAAGACGAAGACGTATTTGCAAGTATTTGTTGTTCTAGCCCTGTGTATATACTTATCATATTATATCCTCTGTATGTATGCCTAATTTTTCAACATTTTGTGTATGCATCTTATATACACAGAGTATAGTAGAGTACAGACAACCACGACGGGTGCTGTTTTAGTGAGAACCTTAATAAAAGTTGACTCTCTCGGGCTTTACTTCCCATGTGCAGGCCACTTAAAATATTTGCTAGGAAGAGAAGCTCCGTGCTTCGGTCTCAATTCTCAATTCACGGATACGAATACGTTTATGTGTGTGCCATACATACATGTATACATACATACATATTGCACAGACTTACGTACACAAATATCCAATCCAAAACCAACTATTGAGCTACTATGTATGTATTATTTGTATTAGTAGATAAATATGCACCGTTTATGGTATAAAAAGAAGAGGGAGAGAAAAAACAGGAAAGGAAGGAAGGTTCCAGTAGTTATGATAATATGTATGCATATATAATATTACATAGTATATGGTGCGTATCTACATATTAGTTAGTATGTATATAGGTTGGTATAAGTCAGCGACATCGAGTCATAGTCAGTCCACATCACGCCATACCGAAACATAATGTAAACAAAACCAGGTTAACGATAAGTGAGAGAGCCTTTTGCTTCTAATAGGTTGTAGGTATGTAGTATGTACGTTGTACGTATTATGTATTATGTACTGTACGTACGGCGAGAGAAAGTGAATTAGTTGTGTGGAGACAGTGGAGACGTTACACGTTATTAAAAGTAAAAAAGGCAGACGTACTATTGACATCCTATTATGTATTTCTTTATTAAATATGCATGTATGCAAGTACCGCAATAAGTATGTACAATGTACATTGTACATGTAGATGCATTTGCATAATACATTTAATACCTTCTTGTAATTTATTACGTTTATGCTTAATGCTCAATAGTTACAAGTACGAAAATATTGTCCTGCTTTTGTACATGTGTATTATGTAGTAGGAGACAAAGTCCCGATAAAGAGGGATCCGAGTCGGAGCGTCTAGCTGTATCTATCTACCCTTTTCATGGAATTAAAAATCTTCATTAAAAAGTTACTTGAAGAAAAAAATGTGTGTATTTACAATTTAAGCAGTCACTTCGTCTTGATACCTGACTAGCGGTGACATTGCGTGTATTTTATAGCGTCATTAACGTTATATTACATTATTTAAGAAAATTATGAGCGGAAACCTTAATATCGGGAACGCTTATAATAACATGTAGGTACCTATTGGGCACATAATATGCATGTGTGATGTGTACTATGAGAAACCGCACGTTTTTTAATGTGTAAGCGCTAATTAGTATAATGTTAATGTTATTTTCTTTTCCTAAACCATCTCCATCTCCAGTTGGTGATCATTAAAATGTAAATCAAAGAGTTACATAGTTAGCTAATGTTGGCAATGCACACGACAGCGCAGCCAGTCTTTATTATACTTTATAGTTACATATAGGAATTTCTATTAGAGTATTAGCTGGAAAAGATGAAGCTGAATAGAGTTTGGAGTGTATTATAATATTACAGTATGTATGTGTATGCAAGTAGTTGAAGTATTTTAGAGGATATTTTATCGTGCCTTCTTATGCTGCTCTGTTAGCGTGATGTAACGCATCTCAAAGGATAAATGAACGGAAACGACAGGTTGTAAAACTCTGTATCACTATAATGTTTGTAGTTTGTACATTGTACATACATTTCACATTGTAAATACACAGACACAGACACATACATTTTAGCCAAGGCTGTAGCCAAGAGTTTTTTCACACTTTATTGGATAACTTGACAACAGCCGAGAGACTATTCTAATATTATATAACCATCATGAATTTCAATCACTATTTTGTGCCACCATTTTCCATACAATAATACGTACAATCATTTTTGTGTATCACATTTTGCAGTACAGATACTTGTATTATTTATAGTAAATTATAGAAATAATTACGTGTGTATAAAATTCTTGGAATTTATCTTTTGGTATAGGCATAGACAGGGCCCGCTCCAGCACGCCCATCTCTGTAGCTATGTACGCATCATTTCTACAGGAATTTTGCCTGCGGTGGTACGCCTAGGCGTACCACCGCAGGCAAAATTCTTTAACAAATGATGCGTACATAGCTACAGAGATGGGCGTGCTGGAGCGGGCCCTGGGCATAGAATTTTATTCTGACGTCATTTATTCATCAGCTTATAAAAGTATGACATTTATGTAACATATAATGCTAACGATAAAATTAAATGTAGATGATCACAGATCATAGATTAATACAGTAGGTAGAGTAGGTAGAGTGTGTGTTTCTGGGTGCAGCAGAAGAAGTCAATGCCATCTCTTTATAAGTATCGATTATGTTGTAGGAGGATGTGTATCAACTATCAACTATCAAAACTGTCACCGAGACAGGTCAAAGGGCATGTTCAGATAATAAATGTGTATGTATAATGTATAATGTATAGCCTTCATAATATTTCATTCATAAACGGGAGGCACAAAAATCCAAATAATATAATGCACACAATAGTACGGGGAAACTGGAAAAAACTCGTGTCGTTTCCAGTACATGCAACACACAGCTAATCTGAAAACTGGCACAAATGTATAATATGCGATATTATATAGGTACTTACTTATACACTTATTACACACAATTGATAGTAGGAAAACATATTCAACATGCGTATGGCGTACATTTGAGATTTGAGGCACATACAATCATACAAATGAAAAAAAAGTCAGCGGAAATTCTCGTTTTAAATTGAATGGAATTTAAAACCACATAAACACATTGTTCACGTTTAAAAAAGCGTAGTTGTGCAATGTGTATAATGTATAAGATACAAAGTGCAACATGTTCAAAAATGAATACTTTCTCCTTTACTTTACAAAGGAATGAATTTACCTACTTCATCAGTTATCAGGCATTAGTGTCTATACGTCTGTCTCCAATATCATAAGTAATGAGTATGTTATAAAATACAAAATACACAACATAGTAGGAGCTGAGAGTGGAAAATTCTTTCCGCTACATGCACGTCTTGGGTAATTTACATCCAAGGTGTAAATAAATCTACAATCTACACTGAATATATAAATTTTTAAACATATTTAGGCAGACAGTTTGTAAATTGTAGTTTTTCGATTTGTACAGTAGCCTGTGCAATAATTATATAAGTATTGCATTACTACTTATGATTATTACATAATAATATAAATGTATCGTACGTTCTCATGTTCAGACGTGACATGGCTTATGTATGCGTAATAAAATTTGTTATGTTGTAGACAAACTACAAATAAATTAATTTAAACTAGAAATATCCAGAAAGGCAATGGCAAGAAGTGCAAGTTTAAAGTATGTATACACTGTGCATGTCATGCTCAAAATTAAGTCGACAATACAATTTGAAGTATAATATAAGCAAGAGAACGTATGTTCTTCTATTCGATACAGATTATTTTATTGACTAATAAAGAGAGTACAGACTACAGACACATGTGTATGTACAATAATAACACTTGATAGTGCACCAAGCAGATTAGATAAAAAATGAGTCCTTTTTTAAGTTTGAAATAATTTATGAGACAACAAAGGGTATGAGTACAACAATAAAAACTATAGCAAGTTGAATCGGCGTTTATGTATCTCGGTAAAAAAATAAATGTCGCACAAGCTGGCGCATTCCATTAAACCATTTTAGTAATTATGTAGATGTTAAATGTGCTTCAAAAACTCATCGGCTTGTTTACAACTTATTTTTTGTACTTTAGAGAAAAACTTGCTTAAATGGTTCATCTTGTCCCATTATTCTGTATTCTAGTTATAACTACATACATCATGTATTTAAATAATATAGAATTCGAAAACAAGAAAAGGGCGAAAAATCTCATACTCATATCACATTATTTTCTATGCAAAGTATTTAAGTAATCACACTGGTTGGTTTACATTGTGGATTGTAGTTAACCCTTTAAATCCCGAATCACGACACATTTCATGTAAATATTATTTATTGTTAGAATCATAAAAGAATAATATTAACATGTGATGGGAACCTCTTCACTCTCTTCAGTGATAAATCATTGACGCATCACACCATAATATGTAGTCTATATGTATATTTTGGTTCCTGATAACAAATACATTAAATACATAATACATCACGCTATTTTACCAATGCATTTATCACTCCTAGTGAATTTATAGGCTTCCAAGAAAAAGTTGTCTCATTTTGGTATAAGTTTATGAACTGAGAAAGATGCCTACTTTTTTATACATCAAAAATTAAAGCAAATAACTGGATAATATGCTTTCACTTCTTGTGATACCGGAATTTTCAATCATATTGAGCATCGAGATTCGAGATTAATTTTTAGAAGTATTTTGGTGAACATCAAAATGCAATAAAGTCATAGCTTTTTACTATATATCTACAATCTACGCGTATAGTTGCCAGGGGCCTTATGTAAGGACAAAAATTTGTTGTTGATTTTTCGCCTTACCTTTCTGCCTTTTGCTTTTACTCTTCTCTGGGCATCGCATAAAAATATAGGTACATCAAACATCAAATTATGCATTATTGAAGATTATCCAGCAAAATCTCGGGGGGGTTTGCAGCAACTCCAGAAATTATTTTGAGTTTGGTGTTGAGTTGGAGGTTGCAGTCAATTTGTATTCTATTTTAGTTTCTTTTCTCCTCTACTTTTACGACGACTCCTGTATATAATTTGAATGGCATTATAACGAAGAAAGGGAAAAAACCTTTTAGTATTTATCTGTAAATGCAATAATTCGCGTGTTAGCCAATCCTATTCAGTTATTTACTAAAAACTACATAAGTAATATCTAATACACTTTTAGCGTACGAGAGTTTAACCAAGTGCAATTTGCGTGTGTAGTGTGTATCGTATAAGCGAATCGATTCCCTTGTCTTGTGCAGAATTTTGACTTGACGCGGCTAACCAAAATTTTTATATATGTACATATTACAGGGAACGGCGACTCAACACTTACAGTAGCGGCGGGGGCTTTTCGGATTCCGAATTCGGATTTATCGGAGAAAGGGGAGACGACACCCAAAAAATTACAGAGAACAAGCACTACTACTACCAGTCGAGTTGGAAATAATAAGACCGATCGTAGGGGTATTGCAGACTCTCCGTCGAGACAAGCAGCAACAATGCAGAATAAATCGGATATTGTAGAATTTTATAAGAATAAGAGTGTGTTTGTGACCGGTGCGACTGGCTTTGTGGGCAAAGGTATTGTACATTTTTTAATTGTTGTGTTAATTCATCTAAAACAAAGTGGTTTTTATATGGGAAAAAGGCATGCCGCCTATAATAATTTATAATCTAAATTGACAAACAGATTTCTTATTTATACACTGTGAAGTGGAAAACAAGCATAAACATTTTTTTCATTGCCCGTGTATATTTGTGCATGTAAAAATGTATTGCAATACATTTATGACAAGTAATAATAATCATTATTTCATATTACAGCAACTGTCGAAAAATTGTTACGAGTATGTCCCGACGTACAGAATGTTTATACCCTGATTCGACCAAAATCCGGCTCGGATGTTAAGGCCAGACTAAGCGAACTCTTAGATAATTCGGTAATACAAAATAATATTAAACGATGATTCTTTAAATGTAAAGGAAAACATAAATATCATGATTATGACGATACGAAAACTTTATATGAATAAAGTGCTGTAGGTTTAGAGAATTGTAGTACATGTCTCTGATTAGTATATCGTATACTACCTAGACATATACGTGCATACTCGTATGTATATAGCTGTATGTTATACACGTATGGTATCGTACGATGAATCTCGAGCATGACAATTCAGTCCTGAGCAACTCTCAATAGAATTTATCCTGTAGGTCTAGATTTTGATGTGCAGACTACAATGTTTGCAAAACAAAACCTGTTTTAAAAACAATCGTCATTAAAATTACGATGATTTTTTTATGATTGATGAAAGTAAAATTAATATTTTTGTCCATGTATTTCGTTTTTCTAGCTTTACAATACATTGAGAGAGGAGAACCCTGCCATTCTTTCAAAAATCATTCCGATAGCTGGAGACATCACAGAACCAGAACTGGGAATAAGTACAGAAGATCAAGAAATCTTGTGTGAAAATGTTTCTGTGGTTATTCACTCTGCCGCAACTGTCAAATTCGATGAAGTACTCAAATTGTCAATTAATGTTGTAAGTGCTATAAGCTATAAAGTTTCATAAACCCACGGTTGCATTATCTGTACCGTCCAACCGTGCAACCGGGCATAAACCAACAATAATAAAAGTCGCATTTTAAATTCATCAAAGTCATTAATTTTGATTCTTTTCTCTGTATAGAACGTCCGTGGTACTCAAAGGCTTATTAGTTTATGCAAGCGAATGAAAAAACTTGTTGTAAGTACAACTTTTTTATATTATTATAATATTTTTAATTTTTCATTGTATTCATAAGTTTACAGCGTATGTATCTTGGTATGATGTATAGTATAATAATATTGGGTAATGGGGAATTAGTTAATTGGTATAATGATTTAATAGGCACACGTATACGTTATTTATTCTGATTTGATTTCTAAATAATGATACTAATACTAATTATTATGGTGTTTGTTGCTTTTTTTACAATTTTTGAAATACATTTAGGCTTTGGTACATGTGAGCACAGCTTATGCTAATTGTGAAAATGCAGAAATAAAGGAATACATTTATCCCGCACCAACCGATGATCCCAGAAAGCTGATTGATACAGTTCAGTGGATGGATGATGATATAGTTAATACAATAACTCCTCAGTAATGACCGGTTTACATTTTTCAATTATTATTATTTTATTGTACTCAGAAATCGATATATCAATTTTATTGTCAGTATGATTTTTGTTGAATCACTGTGGTTTACAAAGTATGTATGATATTGCTACAATGTTGAATGTTTTTGTGTTCATAGCTTGATTGGGAACAAACCAAATACTTACACATTTACAAAGGCACTTGCTGAACATTTACTAAGGTACTGTTTCAAGTTTCAAAATTTAGCAAGAAACCTAATGAATCTGATTATGGTATTTTTGTTGCTATTTATTCTAATGAATTGTCGATTTTAAAAGGGTGAAAACTTAACTAGGTCTCTTGTATTTTTATGTTCTAGTGAGGAAAGTGGTTCCCTGCCAATAACTATTGTTCGTCCTTCTATTGTTACTGCCACATTTAGAGAGCCAGTTGTCGGTTGGGTTGACAATTTTAACGGTCCCACTGGATTAATTGCTGCTTGTGGAAATGGTGTTCTCCGTACTTTGCTTTGTCACAGGTACTTTTTACTTTTTGAAAAAAAGACACGTTTCATGAACACTTATACCAAATGGAAATCGTCGGTTTGTTGATGTGTAGTTTGTAACGTATATAGAGAATACCATCGCTTGCAGCAAATAGGATACGATGCAAAAATCTTGATTCATAAAGGAGTGCGCTTGTAAAACTGTTACGATAGAGTTTAGAGTTCTAATATTTTATATTCTGTATTGTCCCCTTGAATTTTAGAAATAAGAAAGCAGATTTAATTCCTTTGGACTACCCCGTCAATTTAATACTTGCCTCGGCATGGTACCTAGCCAAACATCCAGCAAACAATATAACAGTGTATAATTGTTGTACCGGTGCAGACAACCCTCTATTATGGGGTCAGTTAGAACAATGGGGTTTTGCATTTTTGCAAAATAATCCTATCAGCAAGGTTATGTGGTATCCTGGTGGCTCGTTTAAATCGAATAGATTGTGGAATAGTGTCAATGATTTTATCATTCACTACGTACCAGCTTATTTAATGGATTGTGCCGCCAAAATGGCAGGGAAGAAACCATTGTAAGTTGATTATGTGTATAAAAATAAGTGTGTACTATGTATCGCCTAAAGTTTAGGCCGTAAAGGCCTGTATCCACTATCCGTGAAACCTCGAGTGAAACAACAGTGAAGTATTAAAATGGTGTCGTAGGGGAATTAAGTAGATGTTTCAAATAATATTTCTGGACTCGGGTCAGTTTTAGTAATAATTTGGACTCGTACACATTGGACTACAATGATTTTCAGCTAAAACTTGTTTGAATCCAAATTTTTCAGGCCAAAATGAATTATCTCCCTAGAATCAGAAATTGCACGTTACTTTCATTTCACTCGAGATTTCACATGATGGAAGTCTTAACATTGGAACGTGATTCCTTGAACACTTTATTGCTACTCATTAAAGAAATTTAATTTAAATTCTAAATTACAGAATGCTCCGAATGTATCACAAAATAAACAAAGCAGTCACCTCCCTTGAATTCTTCACAACTCATGAATGGAAATTCGTCAGTGACAACATGATGGATTTGTATGAAAAGATGTCACCTACTGATCAAAAATTGTTTTCAGTGAACGTCAAAGAGGTTTTCTGGCCCAAGTATATAGGTGAATATTGCATGGGCCTAAGGAAATATGTTATGAAAGAAGATTGTTCCACCTTACCTGCAGCAAGAAAGCACATGCGGAAGATGTACTGGGTTCACAAAATCACGCAATTTTGTAAGTTTTATAAGAATCATTATTGTTTTCAGTTTTGAATAACATATTAGAGTAACACACATGAAAGATAATCACAATTCATTGGTATTCATTTGTTGGAAAATCTTTAGTATATATAATGTTAACTTAACATTTGTGAAGTTATTGCGTGCATCAATTTTCTGCAAGGCCCGCAAATTTTTTCGCCATTTTTTTAGAACTTTCCCAGAAAAGGGCCCTTCAAGTGGGCATTTTTCTTAGAAATTTCTAAGAAAAGAGCCCTAAGGAGGCCGTTTTCTTTTTTGCGGGCCAAGCGAGCAAAAGCGGCGCTCGCGCAGAAAAATGATGCATGAGTTATTGTATGAAGTTTTTCAATTTTGTCTTTGTTTTTTCTTCCCAAAAAACTAGTTTTCATTCTGCTCGCGTGGCGTGCAATTATGTTCCGTTCCACGACAGCCCGACAACTATGGACCTTTTTACTTGGAATGACACTCCGCATGGCGCGCATGTTGCCAATCGGTCAAATAAATTAATTTGACCGATCGGCATCAAAGGAATTCTGACATTAAAGGCTCACTGTGCAGCAAATTGTTTCTCGGTAATTTTAATCCTTCAAAAAGCAACAAAATTAAGATAATTGTGTAGCGTTCTGGTATATTTAAATTAAAATACGTACCAAACGATGTACTATATTATTAGTATCGTCATAATTCATTATCTTTAACACATGCATCATTTTTCTGCGCGAGCGCCGCTTTTGCGGGCTTTGGCCCGCAAAGAAGAAAATGGCCGCCTTAGGGCTCTTTTCTTATAAATTTCTAAGAAAAATGCCCACTTTAAGG
>JAQIVE010004027.1:0-15356 GCA_034698285.1 Sminthurinus bimaculatus | reverse complement strand
CAGAGCATTTTTTACATTTACACAAAAATTTACATTTTTCATCGGGTGGACCCCTATTAGGGGTCCACCCGATGAAAAATGTAAATTTTTGCATTTCCCATAAAAAATTTAAAAACATTTCCCATAAACGAAACAAAAACCTCGAAAGGTAACATGATACAATGATACAGTGACTCATGCTCCAAGCGCGCATATATACTAGATACTAGATTACTAGATACGTACTAGATTAACACATTAACATTTAGAATTCATTCGAACTTTAGCCCAAGTTCAGCATAGTGAAGCACAGGTTAACAGGCTGGAAAATGTTGGTGGGTGGTCTCTAAATATACCCACAAATATCTATAATCTATATACATATAAAATCCGTATAAATCGATATTCACAGTAATAAGCATGCTTAGTAAATAAAAGAAGCTAAGCATGCTTGTCCCGATGTATTAATTAATTCAGTCCACATCTGTGACCAATTAAAATACAAACGTATGTACGCATGATGAAGGCAAAGAAGCAGTGAATGAACTCTGAAGTAATAGCCGAAAAACGTTTTCATGCAATATTGAATGATCAGAAGCAAATGCATATTTATAAACAAGACCTGGAATTCGACATGAAGCATAAATACAATACAATACTTACATATACATAATACATAGGTACTTTTGCATGTGTCTAAACGACAGAAAATCCCACCGGTATGACAGTCCGATTTTTTTGTGACAAACTGTGTGTCCCTATAAAAGCCAAAGGAAAACCTGCAGAAGACACATTTGTCTTTTTGCTGAGATTCATATCGCTTGCCCAACTCGACCAAGTTGTAACCCATCTATTTAACAATGGAGTCCAAATATATCGTCGTTCTCGCTGTCATCCTCGGATGCGCCTTCCAGGTATTCAATTATTTATCCCCTTAAATTATTTTATTGTTTAAAATGGTCTTAACTTTTTATGACATTAGAGGTTTCTTCAGTAAAACAGTTCTATCAGCATGGTCATAAAATAATTTTGAATTTTGTTAACAGACCTCCGCTGCTTCCGTCAGCACCGTTGAGGAATCCAAGCTTCGTGAAGCCCGTCAAGCCTTGAACCAGGCCAGCGGTCAACTCCAAAATAACTTGATTTCAGCCCTCGCCAACTTGGCCAATGCCTCTGCTCTTGCCGGAACTAATGTCTCCCGTGCCGCCAACACCTTGGTCACTGGTTTAGTCTCCAACACCTTCTCCCTGGCTGGAGTTGTCGCCTACATGCCCCGTCTCATCTTCTTGGATGGACCAACCCAATTTGTTGGTTAGTAGTTAAGCTAATGTTTGTAAACATTCATTTCTCCAACTTTCTCACAAACTTACGCGGAAAATAGCATACAAATAACAATTTGTCATATTTTTTAGAAACCTTGAGACTCGTCCGAACCAACCAAATCCGAGTGCCAAACGATATGAACTCAGCCATCGACACCGTCATCGCTTTCGCCAACCAACAACGTGACTCTGGCATCGGAGAGAACTTTGCTCCCGTCGTCACCTTCTTGCCCAACCTTTTCAACGGAGTAAGAAATATTATCAATACTGTAACACACATTTTAAGACATAGATTGACATTGGATTGACATTTTATTAATTTGATGTGACTTTTTTATCCGGAATTATTTTAGGTTGGAGACTTTTTGACCACTTTGATCGACTCCATGTTCAGCGTCATTGCCTACTAAATGATTCAATGACACTTTGATTGAATTGAGTGAATGAATGAATGAGAGCCCTGTTCAAATTTTAACTCTATTCACGAGCGAATGACGTTTTGATAAATTAAAAGCAATAAACTAAATTCCAAACGTTCAAATACTTATACACTACTACTTTTATTTCATACTAATCACAAAAAAAAGAAGAGTCTCAAATCATGATGTGTGCATTGAATTTTCGTAAAACTGTCACATTTCAGTTGTTCATACCAAAAATGTTGAACTCAAAAATCATACGAGCATCTGAAAGCTATTATATAATGCTACATGCTACATAATATGTATGTATCTTGATCGATTCTATGTAATGTTTTATATGAATCTACTGTGTCTGACAATTAGTTGAATTATGCATACACACATTCTTTACTACGATCTTATCTTTATGTTATAAAAAATTTTTTCATTATGTATTCAGTAAAACCTTACGCTGGCCTTTCTCCATCAGTCTTTCTCCATCTCCATGGAGAAAGACTGATGGAGAAAGGCCCACTTTCACAAACATTTTTCAAATAAATGGCCGGGCATTTAGTCGAGTTTTTACGGTGTTATGAAAGGAAACTACCTTTGATGCTGCTGTGGAAGTTTTTGAAGCAAAAAACTGAAAGGTAAACAGTATAATATACAATATACGGCATAATGTGCGCAATGTACAATGTACAAGTAGACTAAAAATGTAAAAATTACGCTTGAATTATCTTTTATTTTCTCATCGGATTTCCTACCATTACTAAAAGGAGGAACATTTATTTTTGATTTCTTTCGGATGTATATGCATATATACACAGAAGGCTGTACGTCTAAATAATTCCATCGGCCCAAGTGTATTTTCGCTTCGTGCTGAAACCCGGAAATACCCCATATGCATTCATATGGTAGATGGTAGAGGTTGTTCGTATTGAACTATAGGGGATGTGAAAACTAATGGGAGAAATATGTATGTAGAACTTTTGTACTTCTGTATGGAATGGAATAATATACGAGACATGAGAAACCTTGGAATAAACTGGGATGTTTTTCAAGCAGTTTCAATCATCATAATCTACTAGCAGTAAATATTGATTCCAGCATGAAAAATTGTACTAAACTGTTGTATGCATAATGTACACATAGCAAAACTAAGCCATGGTGAAAGAGATTTTGATCTCGAAATAGAAAGTTAAATATATTATGTGTATAATTCAAGACTTTATTTTTGTACATAAACGTCTTAAATACAATGAACAGCATTTTGTTACTTGTGTTACAGTCATAAACTCCTCAAAATACATAGATAACATGACTAGATCTATACTCACACAGTGTCAAAGTTTCTACAATAACAATAGTAGCTAAGCATAAAAACAACGCTTGTCAATACTCACTGCATCTCTACAATGTACATAATACTCATTGGCAATTTATAAGAGCAGAACGTTGGTGTTTGCAGCTCCAAGGAATCCAAACACATTGCCGATGATTGTTTGAAGGAAGTTTTGGACTCCATTCAACATGTTGGGGAGGAACCTGACGATTGGTCCGAAAAGTTGGTTGGAGACTCCCTGGGCTTGTGACTGACGTGTAAGATTTTCGACAGTGTCAATTGCACTGTTGACATTGGCCGGAACTCGGACTTGTTGTCGTCTCATGAGGCGGAGAACTTCAACGAATTGAGTTGGCAAGTCAAGGAGCAACAATCGTGGCATGTAGGCGACAACTCCGGCCAAATCAAAAGTGTTTGCAACCACAGCCTGAGTCAAGGTAGCTAAAAGAAGATGGTGAAAAAGAAAGATTATTTAATTTCCATTTGAAATTTATCTTACAAACAATTTACTTTTTTCTTCGCTTGTGCATGAATACTCGTACCGATGGCATTTGTCACATTCGCCCCTCGGTTGGCAGCAGTTTGAGCCAAACCATTCAAGGTGGTGATCAAGTTAGCCTGTCAATAACATTTAATTGAATAAGTGATTATGAATGCCAATATATTTCATACATTGGGTATTAGAATATTTTCTTAATGTCATTCATAAATATGTCGGGTGTCATGCAAGTATTTTATATTACCTGGAGCTGAGTTGCAGCCTGGTCTTGGGCTTGGCGAAGTTGTTGAAGTCGAGATTCTTGCAAGTCCTTTCGCCATTCATTTTCCTTCTCTTCCAAAACTTCAGCTCGTACAATCTATTTTTTAATTTCAAGCAAACGTGGTTCGCCCTTAAAATTATTAACTAAGCATGATATAAACTAGAGTCTTGGACTTTGTCTGTATGGTAAATGAAATGGAATGTGCAATAATATGTACAGTGAAACCTACCTGAACACATAGTACAACGGCTAAAACCCACAGTGAAAGCTTTTGACTCGACATTTTTGTAAGCAAATTTAACCCACAGCACAAAAACTATTAAAAAGGATGTCAAATGAGTATAATGTATCCAGTTGTGATGAGGGTATCACAGCCTTTTATAGCTTTTAATAATATGCCTCCATTTTGAAAAAATATCGATTGCCAATTGCCCAGATGAATGGGATGAAATAGAATCATCATTTTATTGTTTTTACATGCTTATACACAGATTTTTTCTCTTGTTCTTGTACATTTCTCCTCATCTAATAGTGTTCGTGTACACAATAAATAATGAGAGTATGACTACAAATTACTCCTATTAACTAGTCGTAACAGAGAATTACGCAAAGGGCGAATTATGATTACAAATATTATGCGCTCGTGTGTATATGTGATGTAATTAATTTATATCATACCTATAATCTGAGACTAATTTGTCACATTATGGTATGCATACAGAATTACTTACTACTTATTTCTAACTGGTATGAAAGTAGGCTCAGCAATTGCCGTCTCACCAAAACGTATAAAATACAGTAAATATCGATACATTGTATTAAAATGTATCTTTTGCTAGACAAAAAGTTATATTAATATGTGTCCAAAAACGTCATCATATCCTACATACATTCATAATTAAGAAAACCATGAAATTTTTCCTATGCATGATATGTGGCATCGATATTTCACTGTACTGAACTACCGACATAACTACGGTAGGCACATTTTTACGAGTGCAATAACCCGCAGAGAAAGAAAAAAAGGGATTTACCATTGTATGGAAATCAATTAAGAGCATGAACCTAAGTGTGAGCAGATGGACTAATAAATTGGTAATTGATTAACACTTGTAGTTTTTGTACATTAGTATCTTGTATAATATTGATGTGTACATTAGATAAAGTATAGATTCATTTGAAAATGATAAATAAATGCATCGAAATTCCAACTTGTTGTCTCGAATTGAGGAATGGTTTCTCGCCCAAAATTGTAACAATGTGAGGAGAAACCTTTCTGCTCATCCTTTACCGTGAACGAATGAAGAATGAAGAAATTCTCAAAATTAAATTACAGTATTGATTACAATCGATATATATATAGGGTTTGCCCTTCAACTTTCCAAAAGTGCATAAGCAATAAGCATGCTTTACACAATACACATATTAAACGATAACGATGTGTTTGATCATGATCATTGAAATAAATTGCAAAATTCATCAATAATGCATGCAATTTTTGATTTAGAAATCATTCCATTGCCTAAATAGCATATGACTGATGACGCAGACAAGTTCAAACGTTTGATGATATGATGATGTAAAGGTAAAACGGTAAAACACATTGAGCAAGGCATCGACTTTTGTTCCCACTATATAAAAAACAAAGTTGAGTTACAAGGCATTATCATCACAGAATTTTCAATCTGTTTTGTTTTTATCGGTTCTCAGTCTCTTTGGAAAAAATCGTTTTTTTCAGAATTGGTTCTTTTCTTTGTTTTCTATTTATTTTTTCTAGTACTGGGAACATTAGTAGTAACTATAATATACAAATATGAAGGTTAGCGGTAGTCAGCTATTCATTGTTTTTGCTTCTACAGTTGTCATCTTTACCATTTTGAACTACCAGGTACGAAAAAAACTGGAGAGGTTTTTACTGTTGGATAAAATTTGAAAACGACATTTAAAATTGTATTGTAAAAACGGTAATTACCTATTAAATGTATTTTTTCATTAGGCATTCGCTGACGACAAGCAGAAATGGTTCAGTGAAAGCTCGGAGACAGTCTACACAAATTTTATTAAAGTACTGGCTGGAGTATTAGTCAGTATTCCGGAGCCACCTAAAAATATTACTGACAGTGTCAAAACAGTAATGAGAGAATTATTTAATGGACAACCTGAAAGAGAAGGTTATTTCTCATACTTGGGAAACAGGTAGAAAAAATTGAAACGCTTGTTATATTGTGAATTGCTTTTTACGTTTTACATAATATACTTGAATATAAATAATCCAACAATTAGCACTGAGATTGTTAAAAATGTTTCTATATGAATGTTTACGTATTTTAGCATGTTGCGAGTATATCAAACACCGTTGAAAGGGCAAGTGGATAATATGCTTGCAATTATCATTGCCATGTCTGACCCTGAATCACAAATGGTGGCAAATGCTCGAGTGGTCCGAGACTTTCTCATTTCCCCTGAAGCTGAGAAAACATATGAAGACATTGAAAACTATGTGAAAAATCTTTTCCAACCTGTTGTCAATGTCCCACAACCAAGCAACCATGAACAAAATATGGAGCTTTCTCCGTCTTTTCATCGCCCAGCAAACAACAATAGGATGAAAAAATCCAACAATTAAGTATTTTTCTGACTGGAAACGAAAGTTTCGCTTTATATTATTTTTTTATTATTGTGTTTACCTATTAATTCTCCCTACTATTTCTAACCTGACGAATAAAACCAATTTTTTAAGCAAAGAATTGAACAATCTCTTTCCGTAATTATATATAAATTGAAATTGCATGATTGCTTCATAATGACGAAAATGCAGTTAAATACATTCTTCAGAAGCATAGTTCAAATAGTGCATTTCACCCTAGAGCAACATGAGAACATGTGTATGCATAATAAAATATTCGGTGAAAAACAAAACAAAGATTATAGCTTACGCTTTATGATTTTTATCATTTTAATAAAAAAAATAATTCAATTTTGTAATAGTCTGAGCTCTCCATTGTTCATTTGTGGTATAGTTTTGGTTACATTCACTATTCAATTTCCTTCGCATAATACGGAAACATAATCTGGTAGTGTCATGGGGAGAGAAAGAAGAGGAAACAGGAAGTAGGCAAGACATACACACTTTAAACATGGATTATTGTACTCAAAACTTGTCAGTGAAGCTATTAGTATAACGTGTATAGTACAAAAAACACATACACAAATGATGGGCTGTATCTACACAAAATACGCTCCATTTAAAATTTCTATATGAAGTCGGCTGCTCTTGGTCTTGAGGGATTGTGATTTTGTGATGAAAAATTATCCTTCTTTTGAGATGAGCTGGAAGTACTTGTAGTTGTCAAGCCTTTTAGAGGAAAAACAGGTGTCTTAGACGGTGTTCCTAGTAGACTCGGAGTCCCACATAAACTTGGAGTTTTGAGTCCCGCAGGTGTAGCGATTCGCTTGGGAGTATACGATTCACGTAGAGCAACATCCGAGCTCATTCGAGATGTTAAATGGGATTTAGCAAATTTCTGTACTGCTGGTGACATCGTCATCAATCTATCCATGGAACTTTTAGGACGGGGTGAAGGCCTATTTAATCACAAATCAAAACAAAAAAATTGAAAAATTATTCATTATAAAATCCATATTTTGTTCTTCAAATTAAATTGCAAGAAAAATTATCAGCAGCTACAAAATCATTTTATTCTATGCCATGTCGTAAAAAATTATTTATCCATAACTCTGGTAATAAATAATGTGTATTAATGTAAAAATAAATAGTTAATTTTACAGGAGTAGTATGTTTTCTTACGTGCTCAAATGATGTCTAGCCGTTTCAATAGCTTTTGCTTTTTTATCCCGATATCTTTGTGAAACTTTTTCTGCGAGTTCTATGGCAAGTCTTTCACGTTTGGAAGTATTTAACATATGAAACGACTTTGTTTGTGCTACAGGTACTGGTGTATCTGCTCCATCCAATCTAAATGGAGTTCCTTCGATTTCTCCCCAGGTCATAAAAGGCGAATCTTCAACGCCTATACATGTAAAAATTAAAGTCAAATGTTTAATACGAAATTCAAACTGGGGTTCCTGCAAAGCTGTCCAAATACTGCATACAATGTCATAATTTAGAACCCTTATCCATATAATTACTGTTAATTAAGTATTAAGTGTATACAATAGGAAAATAAAATATATCAACAAAATATGTACCTGGTGTGGGGGATGGGGTTTTAACAATACTAAAACCATTAACTTTTGGTGTATCGGATTCCACCTCTTTCCCATCAAGCCCAATTTTCCCTTCGGGAACTTTGAAGACGGTATTTTTTGTGCTACCATCCGCAGCAGTCATTGTATTCTTAAAAGGATTTTCTTGAAACCTTGTGTTATTAAGTACAACTTCTGGTCTTTTCTTGGCCATTTCTACTTCTTCTTCAGCGGTAAAGGGAACTCCTACAAAAACAAACGCAAATTTTAATTAATATTTCTACCCTAACCAAGGATTATTGAATTTAGTGTTTTGTAATATTATGCATATAAGTACGTATTTACACACACAAGCTCTAATCTCAAAATAAAAATATACGGCATGCACATGACGTTACTTTTATATATAGTTAAACACAATTTACATGTTGTAATGATTACATACCATCAGGGACGTACATGATGTAATTTTGACTTCGGTATGTCCATGTATCAATATTTAGTGGTCGATTATATTCAGCAGCCTGTTGCTCTATCGAAGGTAGAGCTAAAGACATTTTTTGCCTTTCATTGTGCTCATCTTCTGTATCATATAACCATGCGTGCTAAAATTGAAAAAACATAAACTATTATAGCCATAATCACTAAAGTATTTAATGTTGGTTTCAATAGTAAACTATTTATAAAAAGTACCTTTATTCTGTGTTTACGCTCTGACTCTTCCATAATATCTTGAAAACTTTGATTGTCTTCACTAGTATACGTATCCAAATACTTATTTAAAGTCATATTTTTTGAGGACGATTTACTACTTGACTTGGACGTAACAGATGCAGTATCACTAAGATCTGATGGTGTCTCCATTGGTAGATGGGTAGGTGTACCCTCAACATTGGGTGTTGCTTTTCCATCTTCTAGTGGTGTTTCAAAGGTCGATGGTGTATCGATTACACTTCCTATAAACCATAGTAATTACAAAAAAAACATTATGGATTTAATTTAAATTGACAAATGAATACTGTTACCGCAATATAACTGCATTTTTTTCAAGTATACAATCAATAAATTTAAAAATAAAGCAACTATTTTAAAATCAATCAATAATAAAACATACCTGTGTGACATCGTGGCGTTTTCTTCCCCAAACTATATTTTGAGTATAATTCACGTAACATGTGGATATCATTATTTTCCATTGCGCTTAAATAAGCATTCTGGGCTTTGAGTTTTTCCAGATCGGGAAAAAAATCCCTTTGTACAATCTTTTCAAGCTCCTGCGAATTCATAGAAAACAATCAATATTTAAAATACCTTCTTATTCTAAATACCTACATCTGAAAGTACATTCATTCTAAATTGTAGTAATGTTTTTAATTTATTTTACAAAGTTTCTAATTATTCACGTACCTCTGCATATTTGTTTTCTTCCAAAACTATCCTCTTCTTTTTTGCTGGAGGTGGATCTGGAGTCTTAAAAGGTGCAAGTTCCTTTTTAGATATAGTTGATAAAACACTACTTTGAGAGCGAGTAGAGCTTGGTCCTGTTTTAGTCGGAACCTCAACTAAATCTGTACATTTATTTTGACTATTATCACCAGTAATAACACTACTTGTTGACTCCATTTCTGCAGCTATTAATAAATATTAATAATATATTAATCCTTATTGGCGAAATTGATTTCACTTTAACTTGATTGAATCAAATAACTAAATACTTTTTAATGTGTGTCAAATCAATGTGTAACACCAATTATCAAGAATCTAGAAACATCACAAATCACAAAATTGTTTTATAACGACCCTTTTTTCTGTAACAGAACTTAGAACAACCCTGTTATCAAAATGGCTTTGAAACTTTAAAATTAATGCAGGTTTAAAATAACAAATAAGGGCAACTTCTTGCGAGACATTAACTTTCACAGCTGATAATGGAATTTAACAATAACAATAATAAATACAGATTGTTACCTTCAGTTTATCACAACAGAATGTTTCAACACGCAATTGAAGTGCATGTAATGTAAGTATGTACATACATATACGTCGAGCATTCAAATCTCCCTCATTTTCTCTCTCTCTATGATTCCTATATACAAAGATTATTCATAGACAACAAAACGTTTTAAGGGGCTAATCTCATGGAATTTCGTTTAATTGTTGTTCTTCAGTTTTATTCTCAATTTATAAACATCACAGAAAGAATATGCTCAATATAGGGATTGTGTGAAAAACTTCCGGTCCAAAAGTCCATTCAAGATTAGTATTATTACGGATTACGTACACGATTCCGAAAATATTATACATACCTTTTCTGTTACACATGCTGTACAACAATATGCATTATGCATGTACAGAATACAGGGAAAGGCAGATCTGTATGTGTATAATATGCATTCAAACGGCTATGAACTAAAATGATTTTAAGTGCCTACAAATTACAAAAAATAGTTGCATGTGTACCGAATGAAGTAAACACGAGAAAAGCATCTTTTGAATTCCATACGCGTGCAATACCGTCTCTTCAAAAGGAAAAAGAAAAACCGAGAGTGTAATAAAAGGAAAGTGTCGGAAAGTTGAAAAAAAATGTACAGGGGCACATCCTAAAAGTTATAGGCGGGCAAAATGTAAAGCAGCATTTATTTACCAAGAATATTGGTGTTCGTAATGGAATATATTGTGGAGGTGACGATGGAAAGAATAAATGCTCTTCTTCCTCCAATACACAGTCGTGGACAGAATATATCCTCCATCCTCACAGCTTTCCATACCGTTTCTTTCTACAGCTGCCTTTTTCATACATTTCCAAACCACAGAACATGGATCGCAGTTTTGGGAGCTCGCATTGGAATTAGAGGGTATGCCCACGTGCTCAAACCTCAAAGTTTTTATTATACACACAACAATAAAAATTGCCATAATGCAATCACTA
The DNA here is from genome assembly GCA_034698285.1 of Sminthurinus bimaculatus. Classification (NCBI taxonomy): domain Eukaryota; kingdom Metazoa; phylum Arthropoda; class Collembola; order Symphypleona; family Katiannidae; genus Sminthurinus; species Sminthurinus bimaculatus. Next base: position 4,413 of record JAQIVE010004027.1, on the reverse strand, counting down.
TATTATTATTTTTTTTACTGTACACACTAATGTCGTAACTCGTGACTTATCATATGCATAATATAAATACATGCATGTTATACCACGGGAAAACAAATCTACGGCTTTAAATAAGTATTATTTTCCGATCCATATTCTGTGTCTGTACTTTAAAAGTTGTGTTTAGTTTGTTCAATTTATCTTTTGTGAAGAGGAAGAGATAAATTTCGATTTGGAGTGCAGTGATAAATGCTGAAGAATGTATAAATTTCCCCAATCTGATTTTAACAAATACCTGTCGATCAAAGATTAATGATTGTTTTTCTTCAATATTGAGTTCCTACTCCTCATTCAGTATATATGTGTGTAGTGTGTACGTTTCTTGGTTTCAACAAACATCAGACATATAACATGAACAATTCCTGTTGCCATTCGATTCGTTTGATATTTAAAAACAATTAGGCAGCAGGAAAAGATGTCTGTGAATTTCAAGAAGCATGTTATGTATGTATGAGAAAATACACGAGTTAACTAAATCTTGGGCATCTATCACGGATTGGATTTGAAATCGTGTTGAGAATTCTCCCAAGTGAGCTTCAATTTGAGTGTGAATTACTATATGGTACACTGAGATGAAGGCTCGCAATCAGTCTGCGTTTGTATCAATAATGGTGTTAAATATATTATGTATTATGTATAAGGACATATCAATAGAGAGGTATCACATGGTTAATGTGAAACCTAGTGAAATACCAATAAACACAATATATATATATACATAAGTAATAAGTATGTATGTGCTTACATAAATTACATCCTCAATGGTGCTGCTCTTTATACGATATACATACTTGGTACATCTGACATGAATTTTACAATACTTACATACACACATTTATCTATCTTGAGCCTATCTACACCACAGGATACTTTTATATGATTATACATACAATATATATTATAATATAATCTACATGCATACTATCATATATATATAGTTATACCTACTCGGGCTATTTGAGATTTGAGGTATAGGATATCGCCTGGCAAAAAAGTGAGCATGGCAATGTAAACAACTGTCTTTTCTCTCTCTGTAGACCAGTGCAAAAGTTTAGTCAGTTGGGCAACTGTGATGAAAGTTGCTGTCATTTGCCTAGTTTCCAGCCCAATATCTCTTTCGAAGACAGATTCATGAGGCTCTTTCTTTTTCCTCTTGAATTTCTCACCCCTTGAATCTCTCTCTCTCTCTCTCTCTCTCCTCTACAGCTCTTTTTCTTCTGCCTTTCCTGCCTGCTTTACCCACAACACACATACATACTGTATGCACTCAACCCCTCCCCCATCAAAATAACAGATGATCGTGTATGTAGTAGTAGTAGGCTATGTGGACTGTGAACTATGTATGTATGCAGTTTGTTTAGTTGAGATTCCTGTTCCATTGATTTTTATTTCCCCTTTTGTGTTAAATTTCAGAAGTAAATGTAATGATAATTTTATACAAATTTCAACAACTTTTGAGCGTCTACTTCCGCTTCAAATTCCAAAAATCTCTGGAATTAAACATTAAAACAAGGAGATCCAAGTGTCAAGTTTACCCTTTTCTTCCGTAAAACAGCTTGAAACCCCGATTATGAAATCAGTGTACTATTTATATAAGCGTTAATAAAGTTTTATCAAATTTAATGCATAAACGCTGGAAGGAAATAAATGTGACAAAGCAAAGATCAAAAGATTCTTCCAATTTTTGAAGAATAGAAAAAATGGGAAAGTCAAAGAAAAAGAAACTTGAGCTGTTACTCTCGCTCTCAAAACTACAGTATAGATTGAGTTAGGGTGAGAGATAGCGAGAGAGAGGGACGGGAACGGGAAGGCGAAAATTTGTCAAGTTCTAACATCTCTCTTCTCACAAAATAGTCTTTGTTGATGGAGATCACCTTTTGAATTCATCGTTCTGCTTTATCATTCCAACAAAGTTGCTCAAAACTATAGACATATCTAAAATCTAAGTTCACATATTTTACACCATCGTCTATACATCTATATCTCGCCTCATAGCTATATCTGTACATACAATACATGTTTTACGCTGAAAGGAATAGCACTCATCAAGGGTCTAGAATCTACAACTTTCAATGCATCTATTTTGTCTGTCCACAGTCTTTCCGCCAGCAACAGCAACATCAACTAAAACTTTTCACTCACTTTCCAGTTCCCACATACTTGAAAACTTTGACATATAAAATCAAGTATAGCTTCTGCTACTATGCATAGAGAAAGTACATGTAGCATATTTACTCATATCCTATAGCAACAATACCTTTGTACATATGCTTCACTTTAAACACTTTAGGTTTCCACCCACATTCTGCATGTAAGATATGTACATAAGTATTATGTATTCATGGTAATGGAAGGCATGCCTAAATGTATGGATTTGCATAAAACTTTTCTATATCGGAAACCCAACCTTAACTGTTGATGAATATGTAGTTTACACAGATTTGCATGTACAATTTAATATAGGTGTAAGTATGCATGCACATTTAAAAAATGGGTCTTTTTCACTGTAGATAATGTTTGCACAAAATTCACCATCGTCAACATCTTAATTTGTTTTGTTTTTACTTTTGCCTCCCTACATTATGTATGTATATAAGTACATTGCTGAAAACGACTATTAAACTTGAGGGTACAATTTGTTCGACAATCAAAATCAACATTCAACAAGTCGACTTTAACTTGCCGACAACCTGTGAAAGTCGAACAGTCAACACAATATCTGACCTCAAGAGCCTGCTTACAAAAAACTGTCATCTTACATCCACACACGATAGTCAAAAACATTTACATTGTATATCTTGTACGTTTTTCGTAGACAAAGTATTGCCACTGCTATTAGTATTTTGCAAATTACAACTTAATGAACAGCTTATGAGTCTTTTTCACAGTACAAAAAAGTATGTGTGGAAGTTGCCATGGAACGTAATCGTTTAGAAATTCGAACTTTTGATAATGATTTTGAGAAGAAAGTTGTAAGGATATAAAATTAAGGTATAAATAAAATACTGGTGAAAAATTGAGAAATTGAGAGCATTTGTGTTTGTTCGTCAGAAATCTGTAACAAGTACATAATATACATAGAGTAAGAGAGTGTGTGTAGTGTGTATTATACCTTACGCATAACATTTGAAGTAATTTGACACGACATACAAATTTCCATCTACACAGATTAGTTTAGACTGTGCTCAATGTTTTCCTTGTAGACCGTGAGACCATTAGCAGCAAACCGTATCCCGGAAAACGAGCTGATTTTGACACCCAGAACATATTACACACTGCACACACATACACACACAAACACAGTGCTCAAATTGTATGTATAAGTATATAGACACAGTTTTTGTTGACCAAAACAATTGCATGTGTATGTGTTACATACTTTCCTATGCATGTGTAATGTGTAGCCTTAGCTTGTATTTAGTTTGTGGCCGTGTAAACTCATGCACAAGTACAAGGTTCATAAATATCTATGTATACGTGTACAATGCACAGTTCACGTATCTATAGATATTTTAGAAGGCATTGTCTTGGATTAAGTTTCTTCCCTTCAATCAACACGACATAAAGACTTTGGTGATCTGCTTGCATTATATTTAAAAAATAAGACATAGCTACAAAAAGATTTTCTTACATTCCCTCACTAGAGTTACATGGGGAAGTTTATCTAGTCGCAAACGTAAAAAATTAAATGCACGCATGCGTGTATGTATATAGTTATGTATATACTATGGTTATGAATTTGTGCAAGAAAACTAAAAAAATTGTTTTCACAAAGAAAAATGCATAATGCGATGCAGCAGTGTCTACCAAACACTTAAGAATAGTTGCCAAAAACATCAAATTTTAATAGCAGCGACACCACATATGTATATATTTATATGTTATGCAGAAGTATATTAAAAATACACGAAGCATGTTTTCATAAAATTATAAGATAAACAAGAAAATTATAATGTGGGGGCAAAATGCCCCTGACGTCTCATAAAAACCAAGTCAACATCGACGCGAGAGTTGACTCACTGGAGGGTTACGGCAAAGATACTCTATAGACACTTTTTTATTGTGCAAACTTTCACATAAATTTTAAATTTCCTCTCTTAATGACTCGTTTCATTGCTGTTTAAATGAAATGCAACGCCTGCAAAAATGGGAAAAGGATGGAAAATACTGCATTATTCACGTATGTAATAGACGTAGGTACTGTTACCCTGAAAACCGTACATATACATTATATACATATATATTGCAGATTCAGAGATGAACTGCTTGTAGGGATAAACTGAGCGAGTCGGAATGTCGTCTGCCCTCTCAGAGTCAGTTTTCTCACCGAAATGTCAACTGTTTGTGTCGTTTGGGCATACATTTTATGTGGAA
>JAQIVE010004026.1:0-15359 GCA_034698285.1 Sminthurinus bimaculatus | reverse complement strand
AATTTACAAGGAAGGGAGATAACTGTTTTTCTTATCTGTTTTGATTTGCATGGTTAAAAAATAATTAAGGGGGTCAAGATGGCCTTTGTTAGAATTTGGAATTTTCGGGTTTGGATAATTAGTATGGCGGAAGGGGTAATTACAGTAGAGGCTCGATTATCCGGCTTTCGATTATCCGAAGCTTGATTATCCGGCCCAGGTCGGATGATCGAGCGTGAAATAGCACAGTAGAAGCTCAGAGAGCTTTTAGATCTCCTTGATTCATTGTCTGTATGTACATGTAATAGAATGTTACATTTACTCGTACAGCTTCATGTAACCGTCCGCTAGATGCTATCAGCATTCACAAAAGTATCAAATCCGGACGCTCGATCATTCGGATTGGGGCAGCACGAGATAAGCCGGATAATCGAGCTTCTACTGTATTATGATTTTTTTCAATTTCATTAAAATTGAACTTATAAAATTGCAATTTACTTCACATATCCTAAAGAGGAAGATTAAAAGTTGCTCTTTCATAAAAATCTAATTTTGGACGAATAAATTGTAGTTAACTATGCCAAAATGTCCTTGGTCACAACTAGAAGCTTTGACCTTATGCGTCAAGTCAATCAAAACACCATTATTCCAAGAAACTTTTAATAATTTTGAAAAAAAAAACATTGCTTTCAACACGCTTTCCTGTTGGGTCAAACTGAAGGCAAACAAAGGGTGTACTTTTCGACGTAGTTTTTTTGAGAATTAAAATGTTTGGCTAAATGCTTACATCTCATTTAACTGAGCTTCGAAATCAACTTCTCTGCTTTTTGTCACTTTTGCATCACAGTTCACATGAAAAATGTGCGTTTTAAATGAATGCCTTTGATCAAAAGTTAATTTGCAAGATAAGCATTCAAACGCTCCAAAATGGGGAATTTCATGCAAAGATTTGAGGTGGTCCCAGTAGACTGATGCAAATGGGAAACTTGCTTTACATAAATAGCAAATGTAGTCCATAGTTAAAGTTCTTATAGGTTATTGGTGACCTGGATAAAAGTACGACCAAGTTTTAGACGATCTCCAAGTGAGGGTACCAACTCTTTGTATAGAAGATGGAGAAAGTTGCCGGGCTCGGCTCCGATTAAATCTTCAATTACTTCATCTTTCACGTCGTTTTCTAAAAAAGCATGTAGGATGACTTCAGATTATTTGAACTCAATTTAAACATTTCTATGAACAAATGATGGATTTTGTATTGCCTATGTTTGAAATACCGACCTGACAATTTGCATTGTATAATATTTATCATAATACCTTGAAAAAGTACAAAATATTGTTCTTTCAAATTAGCGGCCTCTAAAACTTTCGAAACGAACTCCATAATTTAATGTTCACTGCTGACGATGGACGACAGGAAATAAAGTACAATCCTCTAGGTGCGCTCACGATGTTGACTAATTTTCATGAGAAGTGTCTAAAATGGAGACTGGATGCTGGATAATGATGAAAGGTGGAATGGCTAATGCGTCTACAATTCATGCATTTTTTATCAAATTTTTTTTCATACACGAAAAGGACACTGCATTGCATGCGGTGTTTGATAAGTATGCAAACGTTACCTTTGAAACAAATAAACAGAATTGACGAGTTTTTTTACATTTTTTATTCATAACCATTGAAGGCTTCTGCAATTGTTATAGAATAGTTATTTTAAAATTTGCCAACCATAGTTCGGCACATTTTACTGAAACTTTCAATATCGTTTACTGAACCCCCTTCCATAACTACCTATTTGCCAAAGTCCCTCATTATTTTTATTGAATCTTCGCCAAATCAACTTTTGCCGAATATTTTTTAGCGAAGCTTTTTTGCTGTGCAGTCTGGTTTATTGGTACCAGAAATGGATTTTGTTTTACTCATATTTCGAAACCACGAAAAATCCATCAGAATCAATGTAAAATGACGTCTTATGATGAAGATTCTGCATATCTAACCAAAACAAAATTTTTCTGACCGAAAAACTCGCAAATTTCATGCCATAAAGGAAATTCATGAAAAATAACCAAACTTTGTAGATTTCATATTTTACAGCGGTTTTGGGTCAGACAATTTTTGTTTTGGTTAGATATGCAGAATCTTCATCATAAGACGTCATTTTACATTGATTCTGATGGATTTTTCATGGTTTCGAAATATGAGTAAAAGCAAATCCATTTCTGGTACCAACAAACCAGACTGACTGCAAGTTTAGTTGGCCAAATTGTACCCGTTGCGAAGGAAATAATTAAAGCCGATTAAAAATGAAAGGCAAAGTAAATAACGAGTTTTATAGACTTTCTCACTATTTTCGGCTATTTTATTGAGGTTATGAAACAAGCACTAGTGAAATTTCCCAATGTGCAATTGTTAAATCTGGAAGACAAACGGATTTAGTTTAGCTGACTCAGCTAAGCTGAGTTATTCAAGCTCAAAGTTTAGAAACCACTCAGGATTATGGTACGTAATTTTGTTTTTAAATTCGATTAACATTTACCTTGTCTCCTTTTTTGACTAGGCAAAATTTAAAATTTAAAAGACAAGCATATTCATGTACATACATATTATGTAATAATGTAATATGTTCATGAATCATGTAAAATGTGTATGATATCATACACAATTTACATGATTTTATACGTTTTGCAGTTAGTTCATAACTAATAACTAGTTCTTATATTATGAAATATTCGTTTTTGCTACATTAATATGTATATTATATGTTATATAGTACGTACTTTAAATAAAATTAAATGTAAAATTAATGTACTTTAAGTACATTTGAAGTTTTAAATTATATTATTATGTACAAGTTACATACTTTTAAACTGATCTAGTTTATTATTTTCTTATCGTTGTTTTAAAAGGTCGGAACTGTGAACAATTTTGACTAATGGAGGCTTCCATGAAAGAAAAAGTTAAAAAGACAACGAAACGTAAAAAGAAGGTATACTTATACTTAGACACTATTTATAGCGTTGCTACTGATTACTAATATTATTACTGATAAAACTATAATATTATTATGTATTTTTATTATAAACCCCCGTTGTTCTTGTGCATTGAAATATTAAGTACATGTGAAGTTGATTGAAAATTACATTTACAAATTTACAAATGCATATTTATAGATTTCTGAACATAATGTGGATCCAAACCCTGGAAATCTTAAGGAAGAAGAAAAAGTCAGAGAGATTATAACAAAAAGACAAGAAAATGCCTGCTACGAACAACACGAACCAACAACCTCTGTCATTAAGAACACAGAATCGATTATAAAAGAGTTAGAAAATGACAATTTACTTCCACCGTTATCAGAAATTGCTACGACTTCTTCAGAAAGCAGCTCAGCAACTACTGCTCTCAAAACCACACATCAACAGCATGGAAGCACAAGTGATCAGAAAGGTAGTAGCAGTCGAATTAAAAATGACGAAGAATTTTATTCCAAGAAAGATATTATGAAGGCTTTAGCGGATATGGAATTAAAACCTCCAACTCTTCCATTAGCTCCTTCAAGGCAGTACGAAATTACGGAAACGGACAAAGCTGAAGCTTGCATTGCAACCGCTGCTGATGTCAATGCATTAATTTCCAACGCTTATAATGTTTTAAATAATAGTGTCGAAATTTGTGAAGATGTAATTAATGAAATACCGACAGCACCCCTTTCTTGTGATTCTGGAGATTTTTATAGTTTACAGTCAATGAAACAATCTCTTGACAATGTCGGAGAAATTAATTTCAAAACCATGAATCAAATCTTGGAAGAAGAAGAAGCTAAATTTCAAATAGAATGTCCATCAAGACCTATTGCAGACACTAAAATTTCTCATCTATATGACAATATCCTGCTTGAAAATAAAGAACTCGCTGTACAACATTTTTTATCGACAGTTCAGTCATCATATCCTGGTTTTGAACTGTATGAATTGCTCAATAATTTTAGCAGAGCTTACAGCCAGCTTGCTGGATGTGAAAAATCCCTGCTCTCCATGAAAGACCAGTGTGAAAATTTTGAAAAGCATGTGTGGACCGTCTCAACTCAGAATTTAACTAAAAATGGAGTGTGCAAGGATGAACATGTTGTGACAGGGAATTTCCAAGTTCATACTGCTAAGTTAAATGCGGCAACTTTTTCACAATTGAAGAAAGTTTTGAAAGACTTAAAAGAGCTATTAAAAGATTCTTTTCCTTTATTTATATATTCTGTCCAACTGTGTAAAACTCAAATTGAACATTTTTTTTACAAATCCTTCCATCACATTAGCTTGCAACATTTTGAAGGTTGTCCAGTAAGTTATCCCACACGAGAATTACAAGCCGATGCAACTCAACTTAAATTATGCATATCAACATTGTTCTTATTTGTTCGAAAACATCAAAGTCATCCACGGTTCCTCTCAGAATGTCAAACTTGGTTGGAAAAGTGTATTGGACTTTTACTTCGAATGGCAACATTAGAAGATCACATGTTTATACTTAATCATGTACTTCGATGCCCCTCAGGACTCGTTTCAAAATGGTCAGCGAAATTCGTCCGAATTCCAACGATCCCGATACCAAATTGTCCTGATGCGTATTTTACTAATTCCTTTGGTCACATACATTTGGACTATGCTCTTACCGTTCTTTCATGTGTTCTAAATACCGTTGAAAAAAGAGATGAATTTCTTAGTCAAATGCTTGTAAGGCAAAAAGATGATTCTAGTCTACAGTGGGTGGTCGTTGATTCAGATGGCGAAGACGAACCTGAAGATTCAACGGCTTTCAAGGAAAGTGATATTGTTAGTCTTCTTAATCAGGTAAAACTTGTTTTTTTATCATAAACTATCCCTACACTATTATTACGATACAAAACAAGTTATTATAATTACATTGCATATTATATCTTTCTCGATGTTATTATATTTATTATGTATACATGTAGAAAGGCATTATTTGCAATAATTTGGTGCACTCTATGTATATACATCAATATAGATACATCTATGCTAATGAAAAGTACTCAACACACTGCTAAGCCAGATTTGTGTTTATTTCAATAGGTGCCTTTCGAGTCATTATTTGCCCGGATACTTTGTACGTACCAAAGAGACGACGAATTAATATACGATGAAAAGATTATCACGGAACATTCAATATTAAAGCTGATTGCATTCTCCAATAAGTTTGTAGAGATACTAGGCAATGGATTTGAAACATACTCTTCTGACAGGTGATTTTCTATTCTTTTATTTGATGAAATAAATTAAGCTCTTTGGAAACATGTTTATATGCACGTGTATGTGAGCGGAGAGGTCCAATAATTTACATAATAATTACACCCATACACACACATGTCTGTATTAGCTTAGCAATAACAGTTCAAGTTGTATTTGTCACATAAAACAGATTTAAAAATTAGATCACGAGATTTGAATGCATACTACCACAATGTGTATAAATCATCGTTGTGTCGGGCAATGTACTTACAATGTTTTATTTCACATCACCGCACATGTATATTATGATACGATTGTTACAATTCCAGGTGGTTGTACCAGAGTCTTCTTATCGTCGTTTAAAGCTTGTAGTTTCAAACTGATACATGTTTTTGTAAGTATTTACATGTGTTTTTTTTCTAATTACGATTGCAGGTACGGGAGATTAATGAAATTGCTGGGGCGTCTAATTCTCCACACGTCACAGTACGTCACAGAGCATATCGATCATTTTTCTCCATCAGCTAATGCTACTTTAACATCGCAGCAGAGAGAATACTCAACTATTATGGTTGAATATGATTTATTTTTACTACGGATTGTAAAAATCTTACTTCGTGGTAAAAATAATGGACATATCGCGTAAGTATAAGTACCATTTATGTCATACAAGAAGTCGTGAGCAATATTGGCATATTATGTGTTTTGTTTTTTTTAATGCATACGTTTTATCACCATGCATTATATAATTTCAAAATTATTTATTATGCATGCTTGTAGGAAGTATAAGCCATAGTTGGAGGGTTTTTATTTTTATCAATCATAAAGTATAATAACCTCAAATGAATAAAAAAATTCGTACTTCATTTTGTAATTTTCTAGACCATCTCTTCAGTTTCTAGCGTCCATACCGTTTAATTCAGTTTCTATACAGATGTTATGGGAAATGTATGCGCTTTTGACTTCATGGAATATGTATGACGGAAATGAGATGAAGAGTGAAGACATCTCATCGGATTTTGAATCAGAACTCGCCTCAATCTCAGAATCAAATGCTTTCTATTTGTTGACAACCATGTCTAGGTACTTACTTATTAGTCAAGTCCTTTAGATTCTCTTGATTCTACTTATAAGTTATGAAATAATGTCATTATTTATTCTGATGATCATTGTCTTTATATTTTATATGTCTAGTATGGCCATTGCTAGGGAAGGAAAAGATAATGGTTTTGTTCGCATGGTAGCAATCCACTTATTTCAGGTATTGAAGAATTTTAATAATATGTAATTGATTGTGTATTTTCATATGGAGTCGAATTCTTTATTATACCTATTAAGTTTGTTAGCATTAATTTTACAAAAATCTTAAATGTTGGAAAAACACTTGGTTTTATTTCCCGTTTGTATCATCTATTTGACGCGTAGATTTCGAATATGCAAGAGTTTCCATAAGTAACCACCGTTAAGGTTAAAAATCCCGAAAAACGGATCATAACTGATTTGTGTTATTGTATAAACCAGTCTGGGGAAAATTACTAGTAATTGTAATAAGCTGTGCATATTAATAATAAGTAATCACTAAACAAGAGGGTTGTAAGAACAATATTATGTACATTAACGAGCTTGTTACAGTTTAATAGTTTTTGTGGTTTGCATCGGGCCATTAATAATTGCTCCAATCTACAGAAGCTATTTTGGTTCTGCCCATAGTTACAATCACAATTTTTCTGATTTAAAGGATGCATACATGTCAAGTATCACCGTAGAAAGTACTTTATAGACCTGCCAGCTATCCTGTGTGAATTTTTATTTGTACAACCATCTTAGTTGATCTGGCCTAGTTTTGTAAACAACACATAATTTATGTAGGATGGATTGAAGATAACCTTCAGCTATGTATGTATTGGAGTAAACTACTTCGGCTCGATGGTATGATGGGGCTTGGTATATTAGAGGTTGCGATGTATAGAAGAAGCTCCAGCGCCACATTTCACAACAATCTATCATGAATTTGATACATTGTAATGAAAGCACTTTCTATGGGTCCTTTTTAAAATGAATTTCTGTTTTGAATCTTTTTACAGATTGGATTTTTAAGTCCGTTGACGAGAAATAGTTGTTCTAAGCAAGCTCGAGATCTTCTGTCAAGTTTGACTCGAAAATTTCCTCATTTGATTTCGGTTCTTATACTTAGCATTAAACCAAAAATGGACATACTTGAAAATGTGAGTTCAAAATATTTTTTAGCAAAAATTGTACCGCGCAAGTCTTAATTTTCTTGAACATATAAAATAAAAAAATTTAATCGAATATTTTTTTAATAATCTACGCCTCCAGATGTCTTTGTATCTACTTAAAGAATTGGCGTTTAGTTATTGGAAGCCGACTGAGTCAGACATTAATCTTTTATCAAATTGGTTGTTAAACTTCCCTCCATCTTCACATGAAAGCCAAATTTCTCGATTTGTAATTCAGTCCATGAGTTGGAATTTTGATGACTCGGGTCAAATGTTTTTAAGCCTCGGGGTACATCGAAAGGTGAACAGCGAATTTCTATGAATTCAAAACACAATTACATTGATTCTTTTGTTGAGAATACACATTGTATACTCAGTGTATTCAGTGCCATGATGATTTCAAAGTCTAATCAAATTTTTCATATATTCCAACATTTTTTTTAGATTGCCATTCTTATTGTAGAGTCACAGATGAAGTGGGAAAAGGAAGCAGAGTTTTTAAGCTGGGGCTGGGAAGTTGTAAAAAGGCTGCATTTACATGCCTATGACTGTAATAACAATGGTTGTGTGAGACTAACAAAATTTTTGAAGGTATTTTGGCAATTTTATACTTCAAAATGAATGCAGTTACGACACAGTATGTACTAACTAGATAGCAGGATATTTTATATATTTTATAAACTGTGTATGTGCATAAACTTTTTAAATTGACATTTTTTCAGAATTTGCCAACTTTTGAAGGGCATAGTGAATTAGAGCCGTTAAGAAAGTCTGTTGAAAATAAACATCCATTAGGTAAGTTTCTAAAGATAAAACTGGTGGCACTGCATTTACCATTTTCATCATCTATGTATTCTTATTCATCATTTCACGGGCACGTTACATGTTGCAGCATACAAGTTGAGTTTAGAAACAATATTTCTTCAATGAATCTGCTGGGACGAACGGTTATTCGTCCTACCGAAGCCCTTGAATAAAGGTTGTTTATAAAAATAATCGTTAAATTCTTTTTGGGATGTTTAAAGTTCCTCTGTATGTTATATTTTTTATATGATCCTCTATTGTATATATGCTGTTTTTAACTGTTTTTGCATACAGGTGCTTATGTTACTTTATTGATGACACCCGCCGGACATAGTTTACCTATTATAGCATCCAAAGGGTTTGATCTTCTTGAAATTCTATTGGTCAACACAAAATTTGAAGCTGTGATACATGCGTTGTCATATATAACTCCTTTATTCGCTGGTTCGAAAGAGTCAGTCACCGAACTTACAAAAGAAAGGTAAATAGCTTATTTTGATGTTTCAAAATTACAATAACAAAGTTTACGTTTCTTTTTTTGAAATTATGTATTTGAAGTACATACGTGACAGGTAAGTTCGAAGTTTGTAAGTACATACTACAGGATACAGGATCATAGTAACACAAACGTTAGTTGATAATGGAAACAAATACAAATGCTAATGGATTGATTATTGAATCCATGTTCAATGAAAATTTGATGGTTTTTTTGTGCTGACAGATTTATGTCCATAATTTCGTCTCTTCTTGCGGCCGACATGACTTATATACGCATGGCTAAAAGCCTGATTGCATCGGATTTCCCTGGTGTTCTTACTAAGCTCTTTGGTGAAATGATTGACACTCAAGTACAGCAGTGCGAAAGGTGTGTGTAATGTGTTGCTGTTGATTTTTTACAATTTATAATTTATTTATTATGTTGCACTGTACAACTTGTACATGTTACGTAGTACGAGGAGCTTTTATTTACACATTTGATTTTAAAATTTTTCAACAATCGCTCTCACATAGTTATGTGAGCGACTTATCTAATTTACTAACAGCAATACATATATGTCCGTAATTTCAATCGAAGTTTAAACTTCCATAAAAACACTTGGCCGATAGAACTTAAACCCGTATCAAATACAATAAATAATGAATTAAAAATTAAAAGCTGCCCTGTTTTATGCACTTCGGGCAACGCTGATGTAAATGATATGATAAAAATAAGCAAACTGTAGATATGTGTAGACTTCTAAAAACAAGATATAGCAAAAATTGTAAAGTAAAAAAGCTAAATTTAAAAAAAAAGAGAATCCGAATCCATCGAAGTGCAAGGGACAATTAGAAAGTCTCTTGGCTTACAAACGTGCTACGGGAATCATCTAAATGGTCTACAGTTATGTAGTACCAATGGAGGATGAAGTTTTGTTTGCTATTGTCCCTTGTAAATTGGAGGTTCTGAGCCGGTTCTGAACTACCTACTTACTATGTATAGTTTACTCGTAATAGGAACTTTTTCATCGAATAGCCACAAAAACTTGTAGATTTGGCAAACTTTTAATCCAATAGTCTGGTAAAGTCACCCCAAAAATGTATGTTAGTAAAGTATTATCAGTCTGTAATCAAAGGCTACCCCTACAAACATGAAGAAATGGACGACACGTCATCCAAACAGATTTAACTTTGTAATGTTTAAAAACTGCAGAAAAACAAAAAGTGTGTGTATATAAAAGCGCCTCGTATTTAACACATCTCGTAATAGATAGGTATGTTGTGCTTTTTTTTTCTAGATTTGGTGCTACGGAAAGAAAATTTGTTCGCTTGTGGACAGAAATTCTGACAGGGTTTGAAAGCTGGAATAGAGATAATAATATTTTATATCTCTTAAATATTCTTGCCCGTATTTCATTTCACAATGAGGAGTGTCGTTCCTATTTCTATGGATTCTTCATAGATCTATACAAGGTAAGAAATTGATTGTTTTATTAAGGGTTAGTTACTGTGATTTACGTCACAATCATTTATATTTCGTAAAAAAATAACCTATCGCCATTTCTTTTATGCATTAACTTTTGTGCCCCAAAATGTTTAGAAGACCCCTGAACACCAGTCAGGCTTGACGTCCTTTCTGTTTGGTTGGAGCAATTCAGCAAATACTACATCGTTGCTCCCGAATCCATCGTACCCACAACTGCCATTTTTAATGTATTTTATATTAAATATTGAAATGCAAATAGAAAATCTCAATGGTTTTTGGAAATCTGTGTGCCATTCCCTTGTCAATCCTAAATCAACATTGGACTCAGCATTGAAGGTAAAGTAGTTACTAATTCAGTGAGCTACCGTAAAAGTTCCGAACATGAAAGACGAAGAACTTTAAATTTTTGTATCAATTCGCAGAAAGCATCTGCTTCTTCCAACTATTCTCCTTCAATAAACTACTTGTCAATCTATCGATTTGCTCAACAAGGTGAAAAAAATTGGAAAACATTTTTGAAAAAAATTTCAGCAATTTTAATATTTTAAAAAGGCATTTATTTTTTTATGCACACGTGTAAGTTGTGAACCATGTATGCTAGCTTAATGTCAAATCATATGTCTCAACATATGATTGATTTGATTTTTTTACAGCATTCGATATTCCATTGGATTGCCCTCTGGCACTAGTATTTTGGCAAAAGTTCTTCGTTAGATATTTCCATCGAATATCAGCAGAGTAAGCTTTTGTGTCTTTAATAAGTTTTATAGTTAATATTTATGCATTATGTCGTTTCTAAACCTGATTTTTATGTTTTGATTTTTTCAAAGTGAGCATTTCCAAGGAGGTGTGGGGGAAAGGTTTTTTGAAGGGATGATTAACACGGCATTTTGTAAAAAATTAAAAAAGCGACTACACGAGCTTGCAGAATATTATCGCAATAATTTTAACGAGTATTCAGACTCAATTTTACAAGGCAATAGCGAATCTCCTGCCATGAATCCAAGTTTAATGATCGAGTTCCATAGGAATCGTATGATGTTCGTTGATCCATCCATGTTTAATTGAATTACATATTATGGCATACCCTTATTTACAATTTACATGATAATATAGTACTTAATACTGGTTTGATTATAAGGTAAATAATGGGTAATACACAAATAAATTATGGTTAACATTCAATTCGTTTTTTCACTTGATATTTGTTACGATTAGGCTTGCCACTGCAATGACCTTTTGGATTGAAGATTCACAATTACACAAAGACAGCCTTTATTTACCGTCATTGCCTCCGCAATTTTTACCAGATCGATTAAACTTACTGCTTGAAGGTTCAAATGTAAGAAAATTAAATTCGAATGAAATACAAAACATGGCGTAATATATATACGTTGTTTATATTAGAGTTATTCTGGCAGTTATCGTCCTAAAAAACATTTTTGTCGATTTTCGAGGTAATAAACGACAAAACATGTTTTAACATGGCTAAAATAGGTTGAAATTACTGAGAAAAGTGACCTGGGGTCACTTTTGCGGTCATTTGAAACGTTGGAGATTTGGCTGTGGGGGTGATTTCTAGACACATTTGAACCGCCGCCTTTGGACCAAATTTAATTTTCTAGGATTCATAAATTGTTACACAGATTTTGTGTGTTGTATGGTTAACAAACTAACTTGTCTCATTATTTTTAAATTTTCCCCAGGACGACTGGATTGAATTCGTAGACGTAGATTCCATGTCGCACATATCTCATTGCTCAATGAAAAGTTTTCTTAACTTTTTCTGTCGAATGACTTGGGTGGAGCCCCAACGGATTGCTCGAAGTCCTGACTGGATTTTTAATGCAGGAAGTCATCAAGAGGACATTTTAAAAAGATTGAAGTCATATGATACCCCTATTGAACCGCCCAAAGTGCCAATTTTCAGTAAAGTATTACCTGTTCCTACGCCAACCATGTATCTCGATTCTGCTTCTATGAATTCGGGCTTACAACCTCACTTCAAAAAATTAATGGATTTTGCACAGTACATAACTGCTTTTTATATTCAGTTATAATGCATTAAATTGAAATATCATTGCAATCATTATGCTGATAACATCGACCACGATTTAACATGAATGAACTTCAGAGCAACTATGTATATGTACTTATATATACTCTTTTATTACAATAGGCTATTTTCTTTACAAATATCACAACATACAGCATTGGATTGTGGATTCATTGAATTTTTGCCGGACTTGTATGCAAACCACGAGTCTGAGGCGTTAGTTCATGTAAGGTGCAATGGAACATTAAAATGGGAACCTTGTAGTGGTGCAGCACACATTGTTTTCAGGGTAACATGTTAATATTTATATTGGTACGTATATTATGTTATGCTGAATAGATGGAGAATTTCTAAACTTTAAAAATTATTCAGTGTAACATGTACGTTATATTGTTCAGTTCGTTGTAACACTCTTCTATGTATATTATGTATTATGCTTGTTTAGCACTTCTCTGCTTACAATACTATACATAATATATTATTTTGCAGCTTAAAATTTAATACAGTGCAAGGCCATTACAAAATTTTTAATTTTCTTACAGTTTACTGAAGCTCGACTAAATGAACGCATTGGTCATCAAATTCAGCAGAATAGGACAGAGTACCATACTCTAATCGATCAAAAAGGCATTCAACCACCTCCAGAGACTATTTGTATTTCTGCTGTTTTCATCGAAGACTTTATAACGTAAAACATTTTTATAACTCACAACTTTTTTGGCAGAATATGACGGCAATGAACACTTTCCAATGATACAAGCCCACTCTGCATTTAGAATTAATTTGATATTAATATAATTGTCATTGATGTACAAAAAGAAAACAAATAATATGTAAGTGCATAATCATTTTTATTCGTCGTTTATCAAAGGAATTTAATCATCTGTAATCGCTCTACAAGTCACGATAGTAAAGACAAATCGAGGATTTCTGAAGTTGGAAAATGTCTTTTTTACCAAATAGTGAGCTTTATGACCGACGAATCTAATTTCTACCCTCCTACTCGTCAGCTGTTTTCATCCTTTGTAGAGGTTCTTGGGGCTGAATTTATTTCCATCGATGCAGAACAGTATAAAAAACTAGTTGATACGTGTATCAATCGCCCATTGGTCGTCGGTGCTCTTGCCCCGCATATTAATCTCGTAAACGCTGATGCCAAAAATTTGGTTGCAATCTACGATAAAATAGCAAACATTTCGCGACGTGATTCTGATTTAGCCTTTGTCATCTTAACAAAAGTACTATAACTATTTTCTTGATGTCGTTTCTATGCTATAGTCGTATTTACTTGAATTTTTGTTTTTTTTTATACTTTTTTTTTAACCATCCTTTGTTGTATTGTTTTTAGTGAAAAGTATAAAGAATGGGTATTGTGTTAACGTAATGATTCGAAACTTATTTTTTACAGCTGGACATTGGAGCTTGGTTAGACAAAACCAAGCCTGGTATAAGTGACCGTTCAAATTTAATTCAAATTATGTGGAAAATTCTGACTTCTGAAGGAATATCTCCTAGTGACTCTAGCCAATTAATACACGATTGTTTTAGAACCCACTTGAAAACCATTCTTCTTTATGAATTTCCACAACACTATGATGAAATTCTGAGTAACTTACTACATGGAAGCGATGAGCAAAGAGTGCCAATCACTATTTGGTATGACTTTTTTAATGCCCTAAGTAACTTGAGAATACGGTTTTTACCTGAAATGGAAATGAACATGAAGCAAGTAGAAGTACAACGTTTCGCAACTACATCTTGCATTTTGCCACATTACTTGGTGTGTTGAATTTAAATACATTTTTACTAACAAGTTTAAGAAAACTCAAAGAATTGGAAATTAATTTGACTTG
Organism: Sminthurinus bimaculatus; assembly: GCA_034698285.1. Classification (NCBI taxonomy): domain Eukaryota; kingdom Metazoa; phylum Arthropoda; class Collembola; order Symphypleona; family Katiannidae; genus Sminthurinus; species Sminthurinus bimaculatus. The sequence goes on along the minus strand of JAQIVE010004026.1, from coordinate 1,227 downwards.
TATGGATTTTGTTATCAAAACATTTTTGTTTTTGCAGTTGTTAGAAACGATCAAAAAAATATCTCAACATTTTACAAGAGAAAGGCTGTCACATGGAATCTATGGACTTTATCCTAAATACCGACCTTACATAGATGTAACTACATTATACATCATTAAAATATACAATACATAATGTATCTATAGTCTATATCGAAACAAACGTAGGTTTGAATGATACAATTATAAAATTACTTATGCTCATGTTAATTTATTTGTAATCTTGTACCGATTTGTATCTCCCATCACTTAGCCAATAAGCTGCTTTGTTCAACTATTATCTTACTCTACAATTGTATCCGCTCTAAAGAATTTTAGAGGCGACGCAGTTAGTAAAGGTATATGGTGCTTTAGTTTAAAGTTTATACAGGAAATATAAAATATGGTGACTAAATTGTTAACAATAATAATGATTCATTATTAATTATTAATGCATAATGTTGTATGTTGTCATGAAACGTTCATTATTGATAACAAATATTTATTTGATTACTTCTCTGTAGTTACAAAGGAAGTTTGGGAATTTTTAGTTGAACTCTACTCACCGTGGATATTGCCATACGATCAAAAAATGATTCAACAGAGCTGTGCTAACTGGATACAACAACTCAGCTTTGAATCCTCAAGTGTTCTTCACGCTGTAAGTCACGTTAGTTTTGCTTGGATGATTGAGCTGATTAATAATTATGACCAACGGCAAACTCTCAATCCCAATGGTTTATATGTTTTAGTGGATTGCTTCCGACTCTCAGTTGGCCGCCGTCTTTGTTTTGAACTTTGCGGAATCTATTTCATATTTTGTAGAAAATTTACCAGGTAATAAATTTATTAGCATCCTTTTTTCATGATCGTCTTTCAATTGTTTACTATTAATAATAGTCTATTACACTTATAGCAGCCAGATTTTCTGACCCCAAAATCAGTACTTTTTTCAAAAAAATCGACTAAAATTTATTGAGTGTTTGTCGTATATACATAAAAAGGTAAAACGCCATGATAAATACAAAATCGGTGTTACTCGTTTGGTCATGGAAAATTTTTTACACTTTTTCCGGACATGAAGTTTTACCATTTTAGTCATGAGAATTTATCTTTTTAGTCATGAAATTGACTTTTAATTTGTTAAATAAGTATAAAATTATGGACTGTTCCGCGCTGATTTTTTTCACACGAACTGATTGTTTTTCC
>JAQIVE010004025.1:0-15359 GCA_034698285.1 Sminthurinus bimaculatus | reverse complement strand
TTGACTGTGACTCCCTCCGCTTTTCTCAGCATCAGTAAAGTTGACAAATTTTGACTCGGATGGATGCTCTCAAGTACCCTGTCTTCACTCAGCCTCAGCCTCCCCTTCCTTCCATCTTGAGTACACATCACATATTTTACCCCCAAAAAAGAAGAATAAAAGGGAAGGAGCGCAGGAGATAAACAGAAGAGACCGAGAAAGGTGTGAGCGTCGCTTTCCGTTTTCATTTTTGAGAATAGCATAATATATATATATACATTATACATATAGGAACAAAAGCAGCAGCACATGTACCCAATATGTAGAGTAACTCAACACTCAACTAGTGGAGTTTTTCCACGGCAGTAATTTTTTCCATGTATATGCATATAAAAACGGAAGAAAATCAAAAGCGGAGGCGGTTTTTGACTGGTCTTTTTATTTTGAGTGCTCAAGACGATGAAAGGGGTGAAAAGTATTACGAGAAAACGTAAAACGAAGTAAAAATGTTAGTAAATGTAAATGTATCATAGGGAAACTTGTATAATATAGACTTGTAAACAACTGTATTTGTATCTTATCGCATGATATTGTATTTTGTAGGTATAGTACAGAAGTACAGATACATACATGTAGAATGGTGAATGTGTGCTTTTCAGCAGACGACCAGAAACCAGAAAATAGCCATAAAGCAAAAATACTTGAGCAACTTAAGATGTGAGTTTTAGTTTAAATAGCAGAGTATTTATGTGAACTTGTTCATGAACTCCCCTCTATTTCCACTCTGTGTTTTTAGTTTTACTTTGCTCATTCCCATACATTAGAGATGTTCAGGGAGGAAGAAAAGAGAGAGAGAGAGAGAGAAAGAAAAAAATAGTATGTATGTTTTGCAGTAAAAGAGAATTATTGTCGTTGACAAAAATCTATATATAAATTCAAAAGGCGACTTTTTCTTCCTTTATTTCCTCTGATTCCATTCCATATATATAAAATGGTAGTTGTGAATGGTGACTGTTGAGTTCGGAAAGGAAGAAGTAGAAGAAGAAGAATAAAACCAAGACGAGTAAGGAGTATTTTCTGTCTGTGTATGGGGGATCGGGGCACTTAAAGTATCTTTTAAGTTGAACTTGTTATGAACTGAAGCTGCTTTTCTCTGTTTCTCTCTCTCTCTCTCTTTTGATAGTTGGAACTACGTCTCCTCTCCATGTCTGTCGGCCTTGTCGTTCTGTCTTGTCTTTGCTTGCCATTCGGTCGGTCGTTCATTCGTTCGTTCATTCCTTCTTCTTCCTCGTCCGTTCCTTTATTTTTATAAGATAATATACTTTGTCTATACACATGGACATGGACTTGAGGTCTAATATATACGTATATTAGGAAAGTACACAGTAGACATATTACATATTATACGTACAGCTATGGGTGTGTGTGATTAAGGAGACGGATAGTGGCGGGTTCTCCATGAAACCCACTATTTTTCCGCGCCGAGAGAGAAGTAGAGAGAGAGCAAGAGAGAGAGAGCGAGTCCTCACAGTCTGAGTTATGAGTTTTGACTTGAGCAAGTCGTGTTTCCTTCGCTTAATCAAGTGTCGACTAACTCTCAGACCGTCAGCCAGTCAACTTTGTCTATTAAAACAAAGTATTTTTTTGCTCCTTTGCTTTTTCGCTTCTTCTTCGTCTCCAGTATTTCTTGCTCTTTAGTCTTTAGAGTTTTTTTCTTACTCTGTTTTTACTACCACTTTTGACTTTTCTCCTTCTTCATCTGTAAGTTGTAAGTATATCGGTATGTGTAATGTGTACATATGGTTAGATGTTGTAGAGATGAAAACAGCGAATCCTTGGCGAGGAAGAAGGAACAATGTAAAAAGTCTGTTATTTGTCCATGCGATTCTATATTTTATGTAGATCTAGATCGTCGAACAAATAGATAGATTTGTAGGCGGATAACCGAATTATGTGCTGCAATGGATTGGGAAGGATGGAGAGATGGAGAGAGTGCGGAGCAGGGTAAAAAAGAAAAGTTGGTGCGATTGGCTCTGATTGATTTAGTTGTTTGTGAGGCCGAAAGGGAAGAATGGAGAAAAGGAACAACGTTTTTGGTTCTGATTCTAATTCGATGATTTGGATGTGAATTCGGATTCGCTGCTGTCTGTCTGGCCATCGACTCGGTGTTTTTTGTTGTCTGTGTGTGTACATACATGTGTAGTATTGTACAGTATTAGAGGTAGTCAAATAATAGACATGTTCCTGTCGTCGTAGACGTCCTTCTCCACTTTTCCATCTCCAAGTCTTTGACTTTGCCTTTGTCTTGGTATTGGTAATACATGGTACATAGTAGTGCTGGTAGTAGTAACAGCAGTAGTAGTCGTCGTCGTCCCGCTATCAGCACTATTATCAAGATTGAGATGGATAAGAAGAGTTTAATGCCGAGAGTCAAAGGGAGTGAAAGGAGGGACATATTTGGAATAACTCTAGTCAACTCTTTTCTCTCCGCTGTCTCTTTTTTTTTCGCTCCCTTTTTTCTTCCCCCTCTTTTGGCTCCTTTTGGTTCTGGGGAAATGTATGGGAGCGCTTTCTCCAGAGCGTGTGGAGGAGCTCCATTCTTTTCTATTCTATCCAATTCCATAGCTTGTGTGTGTGTGTGTGTGTAGATCTATAGCATAGAGAGATGGAGGGGAGTAATGTGGATGAAAACGACAAAAAGTCTCTTCTTGTCCCTTTTCTATTGTAGATCGTAACCTCGCCTCGTCTCGCTTTGCCTCGCCTCTGCACTTTGGCCCGGCTTGGCGGGTTGGTTGGTTGGTTGTTGCGGTACGAGTACGAGTAGGAGTGCGACTATAAGCTTTTTTGATCTATCTAATGCAGAAAGTAGTTTAACTAATACAAAAATAGTAATATATGGTCCGTACGTGTCCCTACTATTACGACCACTATTATTCCAGAGATATCGTATCGTACATCATCCAATTCAAGAAGACTGGGCATGCGACTCCATAATATAACATACATCTGTATGTGTATAGAGATATACGTTATACATGCATGGGGAATCGGATATTGGATTGTAGAATGGGAATCACGTCCGGATATGTCTATGCATACACCATACACACAATCATATGCACATATATTGTAAAAGATGGAGTAAAGAGAGCATCACAGTTTAGTTTTCTCTTTCACCCATCCGTCCGCACTCCCAGCTTGTCTTCATTTTCATTTTCTCCCACTTCTTTTCCTTTCTCATTTCTCGTTTGGGTCTCCATCTCCCTCCGTAAAATCTGCGATACTTGATTCTAATATCCCGACTCACATACATGTGTATAGGATAGGGCGAGAGCCAGATTTATATATTGACTCTTCACTCTCTCCTATGTCATGTCAGGCCATGCAGCAGTGGCTCTTCTGCTTTTACTTTTTCTTGCGCCTCTTGTTCGATGAGGGTGATGAAGGAGAGGGCGAAAAAGGGAGATTGGAACAAGTAATGAGCAAAGGAGAAGTTTGACGGTTGATGGCCAGTACATATATACGTATACAGTAAGGCAAGGAAAAGGAAAAGAATGGTTTAATATAAGAAATTTCCCTGCTCGTATCAGTCTCTCGGTTCTTAGCTCTTGGCTCTTGGGTCGTCCTAGTCGTCGTCGTGGAAAGTCGAAATGAAATGAAACAAAGTCAAACTATCTTTTCGCTTCCTCCTCTGATTGATATCTAGCATGAGGAGATTCGAGAGGAGTAGTAGAAGTCTACACTTTTACAGATCTATAAGTATGTACTGTACAGCTATAGTTACAGTCTGTTTCAGTGTATCTATAGTTCAGTATATATATACGAGAATATTATGCAAGGCAGCCTTGTCTTGTTGGACTTGGAAATGTGCGAATGCACTCGAGTCAAGTGACTCTCCATGTCTGCTACTCTTATCGTATGAGTATGTGTGTGTATGTATGCATATGCGAATGAGGAAGGGCCATAACTGGATGTACTTAGTTATATAGGAACAAGGCGAAAAGACAAAAGGATGAAGAAAAGATGGAACAGTGAAACTTTGCTTCTTCGCATAATCTCTCAGATTACCCGATTATCCTCTCTAGCGTTCGTCTACAGTCTACACTATATGTATTGTATATACAGCATTTGCAATTTGCAACACAGTTTCTACACATATCCTTTGGTATTTGGTCTTTTTCTTCTCCTTTTAGTTTTATCGTTCTTTTTTCTGTTTTCGTGCGTACTTTGGTCCTTCATTCTTTTGTTTCTTTATGGAACCTGACTGCTCTGAACAATGCGATGCAATGTTGTATACATGTATGCAATGTGTACAATGCCAATGTCCTCCGTGTATTTTTCTCCCTTTATTTGTTAGTTGCGTCTTGTCTCGTGTGTGTAACTGTGCATGTTTGTGTGTGTGTGTGTGTTTGTGTGGGTCTTGCTGGTTTTTTCAACAGTGTGGTTTTCGCCTGCTGTGCAACCTATGATTATTTATGTTGCTAGTTGACGGAAAGATCGATCTCTACCTTATCTCTACGTGTATCTCCATAGATCTTTCTCTATACTCTTGCCTTCTTCCTCTTGCTCCGCTCTCGGTACGCACAGTCTTTCTCCTTGGTCTCTCCCAGTATTTGAGAGTGCTGTATACGTCGAGTCATCCAAGCCCAGGAACCAGGGACGTTTTTTTACTATTTGCGTTTGTATGTGTGTGTGTGTGTGTGTATGTGTGTGTGAGTGCGTAGGCCCATATATAGAATGAACGTTGTATGTATTTATCTATTTGTATACGATATAATATAATGTGTACGCTGGAGAAGAAGTAGGAGCAATCTGTTATGTGTAACATCGACATGGTAATGTAACGTGATGTGTGATGTTTTACCTAAGGATTACAGGGAGAACTCTTTTTCTTCTTCTTGTTCTTCTTTTATACTTTTATGCATGTCTGTGTCTCTGTATATTATAATACTGGAGTAAAAGAAAGTTGTAATGGTTGAGACGAGTGGGACCTGGCTGGTTTGGTGTGTTTGTATCCATTCATGATGTCAAGGATGTCAAAGGAAAATATATGCTCATGTGTCAACTTCCTCATTATGATCATTCGTCCTCAGTTTATCCAAGAAACTTGAGAGGCTGAGGAGTCGCATCCAGTGATGCTGGTGATCATGATGGCTGGATTCGGGATATTTTAGACGCTTTTCCTGTTCCCCGAAACCTATGTATAATGTATACATTATACAGATACATACTTTGTATATTGTATACCTTCATAATAGAATGTCGAATGTAATCCTGTTACGTTTAGGTGGGTTATACATGTACATAATATGAGAAGAGTACAGACACCAGATACTCCTTTGGTCTCTCTCTCTCTCCTTCTTCATCTTCTCATTCTTGTCAATTAGTTTTCCTCTCTGTTTTCCATTTCCATTGGGTCGCATTCTCAAAGAAGAGAGACATACGCACAGACACACATTTAACATAGACATAGATAACTACAGATCTGGAGGGGCCTCATGGAGTTTTCCAGTGTTCCAATGAAGATTGAACCAGCTCCAGTTCTTCAGCCTTGAGAGAAGTATACATAATACATAGAAGGAGATGGAATGGCTTCTTCTTCTAATTCTTGTTGTTTTTCCGTCTTGCTGCTCCATCAGACATTCCATAGAAAACCAAACCAAGTTTTGCGCGCGGCTTACCTACCTTCCTTCGTCGCTCATATCGGGGAGGCATCAAGGCAGAATACACTTAGGCAAACACGCACACATGAACACACACATTTATATATTATAAGTATAAGTATGTGTATGTGTATGGACAATGTACAGTGTATACATATGCAAGCCTACAGATACGAATGATACTCTGTGTCGAGACGAAAAGGAATGAAATGAAATAAATGAACGAATTCAAGGACGATAAGGAAGGAACTTTAAAACTTTTATATAAAAGTACCTGTGTGTACATGGGAATGGATGTTGGACGCTGTTATCTGTAGATATGAGTAGGTATAATATTCTTTGACATTCCTTTTGGTTCCTTTTCTCTTTTACTCCTTCCCTGCTGAACCAGACTTGATTATTAACTTTCCACCGATGGGCTGGCGTTGGCTGTGTCTCTGTCTCTGGCTGGATCTCTTGCTGGTTTTCCTTTGGTTTTTGGTTTGGTTTGCCTCGGCTCCTCTCTCTCTCTCTGTTTGTATTTGCTGGTTGTTTGTTTGTTTGTATAATATGTTCGACAGTTTTTGTGTGTATGTATGTGTGTGTGATGTGGACGGACGGAGATTTGTCTAATGTTGAATGTTGGTTTTGTTTGGGTGTTTCGCTGTTTGTTTGGCCCGCTGCCTTTGATTTTATAGTTTACTCCAACCTCCAACTCTGAACCTGACTCCGACTCCAACTCTGACTCTGTGATGAACCGTCTTTGAAAACTTCAAAAAGCTGCTACAATTAAACTAACTAAATGGATTTATTCGTCGGTTGGAAGTCGGAGGGAAAAGGAAAAGGAGATGGTTGAGTGAAGGAAACAGCGGAGAGTTCGTGTAAAACAAAAGGGTTTAGTAAGTTAGGGAGCGAGCGAATTTTTGGTTTGGATAAAGAAAGAGATGAAAAAGAAAAAGACCTCTTGTACATCCAATTATGGTATATATATATGGCTGCGTTGCATTGAGTGTAAAGAGATTTGACTTGGAATTCTCCATGTATGCACTATGCACATATTATTTATATTCAGTAAATTTCCCAGTAGTAGAAAGAGAGACTTTCTTCCACCGTTTTCTCTGATGTGTGTATAGACTGCGTGGTCATGCATATACATATAGATTATAGATGTGCTTGAGTTTTTCGTTGCTCTTTGTGTGTGCGTGTGTGTGGTGTGTGTGTCTGAGCTAGACTCCAGAGGGATTGCACGGTGAGTCAGATTCAGAGGAAGAGTCAAGCTAAACGAAGGGTTGAGGTTGTTATGGTCGTCGGAGAGGAATGAGATGAGTGGAGGATCTGTGCAAACTTTCTTTCCCCGTGTCCATCGAGCCCAAGTTCCAGGTCTCTCTTGGCCTCTGTCTATATTTCTCTCTTGTCCCATTGGTTTCACTTCAAGAGAGAAAGAGGGGGGGAAAGATGGGCAAGTTTATACATATGGACGGAGAAGGAGTAGTAGTACATTGTAGAAGTAACTGTACTTTTGTCTCGGTGGTGGTTGGTGGCGGCGGCAGGGAAATACAGAGAGAAAGGAAAAGAAAAAAGAAGCTGGTTAACTTAATTCGATGGCGATGGGGATGGAGAGAAAAAGAAAATGCTCCTTTCTCTGTCTGTTCTTAGCCGCCCCATACCAACCAAAGAACAAGTCCAAGTTGAGAGAGAAGAGAGAATCTAGTCAGTAGTCGGTAGTCAGAGTCTCGGAGTTGGTTTTGGTCGGTTTTGTTGGAGAGTTGGAGAGTCCACGTCGACTTTTACCAAAGTGTCTCATAATTTTGGTGTGTGGGGAGCAACGAGGAGAATTTCTCTCCAGTCTCTTAGTTTTTGGGGAGAAATATATAGAATTTCTCGAGCACACGGACAGATCCACATTCACACAATGTGAGAAAGGGTGAAATACTGAAATACACATGAACATTGTACATGAACATTGTATGTACATATACATTATACATATAGAGGGAGTGAGAAAGAGAGAACAAAAGTCTAACAAGTACGAAGAATAAGAGAGAGAGTCCCGTTTCTCGCTCTGTCTATTCACTTACGTATGTGGGAACAAGTAAAATATGTGATAATATAATCTACGTACTCCAGCACTACATACATGCTCAAGTATGTGTATATTATGTATATAATATGTACATGTGAAACAGAGGAAAATATGTGGACTTGTGACTTGGAACAAGTTAAATTTAATACTAACTGTGTGTATGGACTTATGGACAAGTAGTTTGGATACATTTACGGTATGCATGTCTCTGTGTATGTATATGTATATTATGTATGTATGTATGTGTGGAATTTTATGTTCAATGAATGGTTGGAAGGCTGGGAGACGAAAACTGAGGAAAACTTTGTTTCTTCTTCATGTTCTTTCCCATCCTCCGACTTGATTTGAGCAGACTTAACGACCTTTTCTTCACAGTCCAAATGGGTCCTCCTCTCTTCCATTCCATGTGTATGTGTATATGTAATATGTATATGTATGTAAGAAAATTATCAGCGGTGCAAGATCTACCTCGAGTACTTTTACTTACTTACAGTCTCTCTCTCTCTCTCTCTCTTCTTGTTCTTGTTCTTTTGGGCTGTTCTCGGGCTTATTCTTGCCCATATCTTCATCTCCGCAAGCGCCTGTAAAATTCATTATTTCGTTTCCCTCTTATATTCTTGTGTTCAAGTAATGTACAAAGATACTGACTTTCATGTTCATGTTCAATGTGTTCAATCTCTGCTATATTTGCCATTGCCATTGCCATCGTGATGTAAGTTGAAGACTGAAGACAGACTGAGACAGAGTCTGTAAAAAGGGAAGCGAAGAAAAGAAAAAGGAGAGAATCGCCCAAGTAGTATAGTAGTAGGCGATCCTCCTGTATATTTCTATTGCCGTGACTAAAAGGAGCACACACTGGTTTTGCACGGTTCGATTTGAACAGATCTCTCGATTATTGTGAAGCTTTAGCTTCTCCTTTTCCTTGGGCTTCTTCTCTCTCTTATGCTCTTCTTTTTCTATGGTTTTCCGATTTTAACGACCAAGTCATTTCGAAAACCTCAGTGTGTCCTGAATTACACAGGACTTTACGACACCCAGTGACGACCACCATACACATAAATATACACGTGGATCCCAACTATGGATAGGCATAATAATATATAATGTTATATATTATTGGAGGATTGCCTATAGGCACACCAACCAAAGTCAAGTCACAATGAGTAAAAGGTAGCTGAAAAACGCGGGGCTCATATTTAGAAGAAAAGCAAACGAAGGAAGAAACAAGTTGAGGATTGTTCTGTTCGTCCATACATATAGATTGACATGTACTTACAATGTTCCATCCTTTGACTTGGCATTGCCTTTCTTTGCCAATTCCTTCATTTTTTTCTTTTTTTCATTTATTTCTGCGACTGCCTCGCTTCAGTCCAAATCCAAAATAATATGAAATTTATAATTTATCCTTTGTTCCCTCATTTTTCGTCGTTTTTTAAAGCTTTTTTTACCTTTATTATTTTTTTAAAGGACGGCATAGGAGAGAAAATAGAGAATTTTCCACCATAATCATGTAGATAATTATTTTACAATGGGAAGCTCCACACGTACTTCATACTTGTGTACAAGCTACTCCGTTAGCTGTATACTGTATATATACAACAGACATAACAAAGACAGATGCTGTATACAACACCATAAGTATTAAGTATGTGGTATGAGCAGGAATAGAAACAGAATTATTATGTATATTATATAGTATATAGAGGAAGGCTCGAGACTTGAGAGACACGCACTCGAAACTCAAGTTGAAACCTCTCTAGCGGTTCTTGATAATATTCAGATTCATAAAAATACAATGGCCGAAAGAAAGAAAGAAAGAACAAGAAAAGGAAGACGGAGTGCATGTATGTAGATTGAAGAAGAGGTTCGTGTGTAATTAAACTGACTGGAGGATGAAGAAGAAAAGAAGAACGAGAACAGGGTTGGAGTGAAGTAAAGTAAAGCCGCCGAGGATTTACTTTACTTTTTTCTTTCTTTTTCCTCCTTGATAATTGTTAGCATGAAAGTGTGACGTATTTAGTATTTATGAACTGCTCTCGGAAAAATATAGAATGTTTAAAAAAAAGGAAAAGAAAGGATGCAGATGCATCAGTGTATAAGGAAAAGACAGAAAATTCCATTCCAATCCCAGTAAGTCCTGATCCAAGCAAGTAAGCAACGGGATATGTGTGTATACAAGTGTATACATTATACACTATATCTACACATTGTGGTGTACAACATGGGAAAATGAGAAATATGATTTTGTTAGGGGAAAGAAAGAACTTGTAAGTTGTGGATGATGTGGACATTTGTGGCATGCATTCTACAATGTTAATATGGTAGTGGTGGTGGTAGAGAGAAAGAATTCCAAAATTCAGATTTTTTTTGCTCTGACTCGTCTCAAGGAATTTAGTACCGTCGTAATATTGAAGTGCCGTCGTAGCCGTAGTCGTCGTCGTCGTATTCGTAGCCATCCTATCGTATAATGGAGGGAGAGAGTGAGAGAGAGGGACGGAAAAAAGGAAGGAAAGGACTGATTTGACATACATGAGAAATGAGTGACTGACTGACTCCATTCTCTCGTTCATTCGTCAGAGAAATATGAATTCGAAGCAGAATTCAGAAATGAACATTTTCTTGAAATTTAATTTACCATGCACCATGCAGCATGCATGCATACATACATTTTCCTTGGTCCATATTCCATACGATGATATAATATGATATTAGATATTATTATGCATGAGAGAAGGAAAGTTATGACTGCAGTCGCCGTTCGCCGGTGCATATATTTTCTAAATGCATAATATGATGTAAAATATACATATGCTTGAATGTAGATATCGATATGGCTTATATCAGTGGAAGAAGAAGAGGTTTGACTGGGTAATATAAAATATAATAAGATATTATATATTATATGTAGAGAGAGGAGACAAGGAGATGGAAATGGAATATGTGGAGAAGAATGACAAGGAATGACAGATTTAATGTGATGATGGAACTTGGCAGAGTAGACCAGACCAAAAAGTGAGGCAAAGTAAAGTAAAGTAAAGCAAAGTAAGGCAGAATCGAAAGTAGAGAGTAAAGAGAGAGAGAGAGAGAGAGTCACTTTAGGTGTTCCTTTTTCTCCTCCCCCTCCATTCTCCAGTTTCTTGTCTCCACTCTTCAGTAATGCTCAACATACGGACACATCTGTGAGTGGGTACAGCCAGCTTTCATGGTCCATTTGAGAGTTTCCACTGTTTAGGTACATATTACATGCATAATATACATACTAGTCTCCCAGTATCTTGTCTTTTGCGGACATACATAATGCACTGGGGGGATAATGTCGAGATATGGATATAGATATCCTTAATATATTTGACATTATGTACATGTTATGTACATTTTGTACACCAATGTCATGTTTCATGATATTGTGTGTGGAGTGGATTGGATTGGTGGAGGTATGTGGAAAACGTTTTAAAACCACTGTGACTATATTATCCATTATATATTAGTTCTTTAATGACGTTTTAGACAGATAGCAGGACAAAAAGGAGATGACGAAGGAGACACACAGAGACATACAGAGACAGAGAGAAAGACAGAGAGTGAGTGAGTGAGTGAGAGTCGTCAAATAACTTTGCTATCATCAAACCATGACAATGTCATCGAGTAAAGAGCTCCAGCCAAATGGCTTTGTGGTCAAGAACATGGCACTAGACTGTGAATGTGTAGAAAAGTTTCTCCTCCTCCATTTCTTCATCTTCATCAATTCTATTGGAGTATAACGAGGCAAACTTTGTATTTGTATCAGTATCCCTTTTTATTTTTTTCCCTTTATACATATATACTCTCTGGCTTTGGCTTTGACTTTGTCTTTGGGTCGACAATTGGACGGAAGTTCGTGTAATGTGAAGAAGTTGATTTTTTTTCTTGTCTCTACTTTTTGCTTTCGTTTCCATCCTTTCTTGGGGTTGAGGTAATAGGACACGCAAAAATGACGAAGAAGGGAGTAAAAGAGTGAGTGAGTGTTGGGTGTTGACTCCATCATATGTACAATAATAATGTGAATATGGGTAGATGAGAAAAAGATGAAGGGAATCGGAGAATAAGACCAAGACTAAGGAACAGGAGCGAGAGAGAATGAGAATGAGAGAGAGCCTTCCATAAAAATTTATTTTTAGGGGTACTTGATGTACTACTTATACTCTGATGTAACACTATTCGTTCATAACGCTGAAGCAAAAGTGAGACTCTCGGCTGAAACTCCCATACCATAGCAAGCCATATATAATATAGTTCATGTTCTATGTGCTAACAGACTCATTTAATGTTCATCTCATTACTTTATGAAGTCGAAAAAGAGAGACTTTGGCTTCCATACTTTGTATGCACATGTACATATATATACATATATTATTATTATATGCATATAAAAATTTATATAATGGAGAAACTCGTCCGTTTTTTGGGATTCGTAATAGTAATGGGGCTGCTGTTAGTTTATAGCTATGTATTATGTATATGTATACATAGTCAAAGCTAAAGCTGAAGCCAAAGCCAACGCCAAGAAAAATGGAGAGAGTTAAGCTGAAAAAGAGATCTAAAGCTGAGCTGCTTCGCCACTTATTGCCGTATATATATCTATATATGTATGTATGTACATTGCTGCTGCTTGGTACTTGGTTTTATCAGGAGTGAATTTGTGAAGGAGATGGAGGGACTTAAAGCAGGGAGAGAAAAAGAGTTTTAGCTCGAGTTGAAGTCAGTTGATGTATGCTCCTCTCCACTTTTCTTCTACTTCTTTTACTTCTTCTTTTCTTTTGGGAGTTAATGGTTAAGTGAGTCTAGTGATGCAAATATTTTTCCGACTCTCTTCTTCTTTTTATTCGTCTTCTTCTCCATGTTCTATGTGTATACTTGTTTCTCTGTGTTTTTTTTCGGTGTATACTTAATATATGTGCATATATAAAGAAGAAGGATCTTCTTGGATGGAATAGACATGAAGAGCGGAACATATACAGAGAAAAGAGCTGAGGGACTCATATTTTTAAAGAAGAAAACTTGATTAGGCTAAGAGGCAAAAAGAATTAAATTAGTATGCAGTGTGATGATGAAGTTTTTCATGACTCGAAAAACTGAAACGCAAAGAGATATACATGATATAAACCCAGAGCAAGAGCAAGAGTGAGAATGAGAATGAGAGAGAAAAAAGTCATAGAGTAATGTAGTGAAATAGAATATGAAGAAAGATAGAAAGAAGAGACTTGAGCTTTCGAGTTTAACTTTAGATGTAATACATAGAATATGAAGAAGAAGAAGTAAAAGAAGGCAAGGTTTCAAGCCAATAGTAAGTAAAGCATAATATTAATATGCACAAAGTATGTTACAGGCATGTTCGGTTGTGTGTTGGGCAACGATATCTTGTATCTACATAATATCGTACAATATCAACTCCTTGTTATTGTTGTAGTAGTAGTTGTCGAGAGTTGGAGTCTTGAGCCTTGGTTCGTTTTCGTCCTCGTCTTGGTCGTCCTATCTATCTCGAAAGGAGAGAAAGAGCAAGAGAGAGAGAGCAGCTATTGTTTGCTATACGTCCTGAGGAGGTAAAATATAAATACGATGATGCTGTGTATGTATATATGTACGACATGGTCTCGGTCATGATATTCCATGTATATTCGCTCGAGTATTTCATAGAGGATGAAGTCAAGTGAAGAGTCGAGAGCAAGCTATTGGTTTTATGTATATTGACTTGAGGTGGCTTATCTGGAACTGGAACTGGTTGTTGTTCAGCTCAGCTCTCCTCTCTCTCTTTCATTCTCTCACTCTTTTGCTCCCTCTCGACTGATTTGCTTTTGGGATGATGTGGCTTTTTTCTTCTTTTTTTTTCTTTTGCCCCAGAGAAATAGAGAGTGAGCTGAGCTGAGCTGAACCGAGTTGAGTTGAGTTGAATCGAGTTGAATTTGGTTGATGTTTGGTGTTTGTCAGAGAGAGAGAGGATGGACGAAACGAACGAAGGAAAAAAGATAGAGAAAAAAGGGAATGGGAAAGAAGAGATTGAAGAGGAGTTTTCTTCTTCTTCGCCTCTCCTTGTCATGCTTTTCCAGTGTCTAGTTTTCTGGTGTAAAACTACGCGTACACTTTACACTCACACCGTTTGCAGCCAGGAGGTTGTAAATAGTGGTTTGGTTTGGTTTGGCCTGAGCTTTGAGTGTTGGCCTGGTTTAACTTTCGGTCGTCCTGATGTATGTGTATGTATAAGCTGTACGTATGCATGTATGTATGTATTTAAATGTTTTTGGGGTCGGTTGGTGTGGAAAATCGAAGTTCAACTTTGAACGAATAGACGAATAGTACACGGAGTAGATGGACGGATGGATGGATAGCTGATAGCTTGAAAAAATATGTGGGGTAGTTTGAATTGTGACATTAAAAATTTAGACGGAAGAAAAAAAAAGTTGGGACGAGACCGTATCGTCGTATATAAGTATAAAAAGTATACATACATGTGTATTATGTATATATCTCATGGCCATTTATTATTTATATGTGTGTAAGTATAAAATATATTGTATGTATAGAAACAGATAAGGGTTTTGACGCGAGTCAATAAAGTCAAATTAAGAAGTTGAACGTGAAAAGAGTTGAGGGGAAGAGAGCGAAGGAGAGTGACTGAGAGCTCGAACTAAAATGATACAGTGTATATTATATATAATATATGTATTGTATAAGTATTAGGTATTAGGTAAGTTTCCATTATAATGTATCTATCTATCCATACTGATGGCTGGTGGTAAATGGAAAAAGGTAGATAAAGTGTATGTAATATGTATGTATAATGTATAAAGATACGTCTAGTTTATAATGTGAAGGAGGATAATGCTCTCGGAGGTTTTTTTTATGTATATCACTTTACGACGGCTGGAGATGGGAGATGGTAAAAAGTAAAATGCCATGTGATGTGTCGCTGTTAAGACGAAAAATGTGTCGTTCGCTCTCTCTCCCTCTCTCTTGCTCTTTCTCTTGTCTCGTCTATACTTGCTGGGTTGGGCTATTGAGACAGAGGAGAGAAAAAAAGTGAGAAGAAAAGGAAAGCGAGGGAGAGAGAACAGAAGAAGACCTCAAAGACGACTTTTCTACTTAAAAAATGTATAAAATGTATCCATTCTGCAATGCATTAAAAAGTGAGTCGAAATGATTTTTGTCAAGTTTTGGCCTGCTTCGCTCGTCTTCGTCTTCGTCTGCTTCTCGGTTCTGGTCTTAAACTTTTTTCCACGGAGATGATGATGATTTCCTTCAGGTCGTCTTTTTACAACGGGAGCAGCAGGGACAGAAGCGTTTTTACATATTTATATATGTATGTATATGTATTATGTATGCATAAATTTTTTCGAGAAGGTTCCTAGTCCCTACTGTATATGTGTACATAGAGTGTAGAGGTTGAAGGTACATAGTATTTTATGTCCATATGTATATTAGTGGGTCGAGGATGAGGATTTTCTCGCAATTCTACATATATGTATTATGTATGCCTTTTCTTTTCATTTTTCTCCTTGGGAGAAACTTGAGAAAAATGTCGGTGATGGTGTGTGTTTTGGGGTCGTCGTGTTATGGATGGATAGCAAAAGTTAAAATCACTCTTGAAGATCCACTCGGAATTTTTTCCGGCTCTCCCTCTC
>JAQIVE010004024.1:0-15361 GCA_034698285.1 Sminthurinus bimaculatus | reverse complement strand
TTCAATATTAAATTCATCACCACGGAAATTAGCAAGAAAGTTTTTCGCGGCCATATCTGTCGCATCTTTCACATATATAATAAGACAAAAACCCAATCTTCATTTGTATCAACTTACTTCACATTCACATGTACAGATATATTATTGATTATTTGATATTTGCTTACCGAGATGTACATCAATATTTATTATTTATGTAACTACAAAGCTGTCATCGAATTTTGCAAAAACTTTTATAAATAAGCATATATCTGCACTTTTTGCTTTGTACTTTGTACTCTACTTACTTAAGAGAGAGAGAGAGAAGAGAGATGAATGAGTATTGCCTTTTTCAATAGTCGCATTCTCATTGTGTATATTTATGTGTATGGAAAGTTTGGCATACCTTTTCCACATTTCCCAAATTATGCTGCTGCATGCAAATTGCAACCACAAGTTATCCGCTGGTTGCAATTAATAGGGTTGTCGTCAATCTATAATTAGATTATGTATGTATCATTATCACTACTAACTATATAATACGGTATAGATGTGCTTAGTGCTTAGTTTTTTAAATGTTTTTTCGGTAACGTTGAGTTTTTTTACAAGTAAAGACATAAGTAATAACAGAAGAAAGGACAAATGTAAAATGAAGTCACTGTGTATAGGACATTATTATTGTTATTATTTTACGTATTTGGATTGGGAATGTAATGACGAGAGTAGAGTGAGAGAGAGAGAAAAAAATGAAGAGTGCTATTTGCATAAATTACGTACAACATGGAACAAAAATAACGACCTAACTAACAAACGAAATTAGGATTTGCCTCGACCTTGAGCTTGTACGCTTGCGAAAATGCATTTATTCGCATTTCTTCCCTATAGTAGAAAAAAATACTCCGCACAATTTTATGTGGCTTCACATAGTTTATAGTTTGTCTCCCCCGTCCCAAATTCTCGCTGCTTTGTTATATCGTGTATGTATAAATACTTATATTATTATACTCTATACAAAACTCTGAGTACATGTATATATATGCAGGTAATCCTTTGAGATTGTGATACATGATACGTTATGTGTGATGTGGTTGGTTGGTCACTGTATTTTGTGCTTGGGCAGGGCAAGATTATTGTTACTATTATTGCACAAGAAATGAGGCTCGAAGCAAAAAGGAAGAAGAAATAACCATTTATGTACATGCTATAAAAATAAAGGCCAGAGTGAGCTGAGATGGAGACGTAGAGAGAGGGGGGACCACGTGGCCAATTATGTTCAATGGCGCAGTTAGAGCTTTAAGGTTTCATGAGTTGTGAGTATCTACTGCTGCCGTTTCCTCCTCTTCCGCTGCTTCAGCTCCATTGCTTATGGCTGGATTCTGAATGAGATCGAGAATTATTCCTGGAGGAGATGGAGTGTGAGAAAACAACAATGACGCTAGGTCTTCACCCTGAATGGCAATGTTGTGAAATCGAGCAGAGAACTCTATTTTTTGCAATGGTCCTCCAATCCATTGTAGTAGGATGAATTACATAGAATTGTAATAGAACTGCTGCTACGAATAAAAATAAAAAAAATAATAAAGGCAAGCCTGTGAAAAAGGATTCTCAATGTCACTACAATGAGAATGAGAGGAAAGGACAAGAAGATACATTGACACCACATGAATTTGAATGCATTAAGGATAAATATTTAGTGGGATAAAAAGTTTTGTGTACAAAAGCCATGTACGTGGTATGTATTTTACTATACGACTTTCCACGTCAAAATTCTGTAGAGCATTTTAGTTATTATTTATGGGACCACTCATTTCTTTTCTTGTGTTATATATACATTATGTATACAGGAAAATATACATGCGGATAATATATTATTTCGGATGGGAGCATGGGTGTGACTCTCTATTTTATCCCTCTTTTTCAACAAGCTGGATTTTCTTTATGCTGGATTCTTTACAATCGAATGAGTTTTACTACTAAAGAAAATCACATTGGAGTCGTAAATATCATCGCACATTTACTTACCTAAATAAAATACTGTTGAATGCTGAATGCACGTTGATGGTCTTTTTTTAGGTTGGGTACAAGCTGAAAAATTGGGATTTTTTCATCTGGTAATACTGTCTTTAGGTAGAGTACCAGACATTGCTATAGTAATGTCTAAAATTTAGTATACAACTTTTAAAGATCTCATCTCATCAGGGCGTCAATGAATTAAGCACACTATTTGCAGATTACCAGATTAGGGAACGAGAAAGAAGTACTTATGCTTTTGATTTTTGAATTGTTTGCAAAAAGCTGACACAAGACATTTGGAATTTCTCGGATATCAAGAAT
Organism: Sminthurinus bimaculatus; assembly: GCA_034698285.1. Lineage (NCBI taxonomy): Eukaryota > Metazoa > Arthropoda > Collembola > Symphypleona > Katiannidae > Sminthurinus > Sminthurinus bimaculatus. The sequence goes on along the minus strand of JAQIVE010004024.1, from coordinate 13,048 downwards.
AAGAATCTTGAATAGAAACTTTTGTCGATGATCTCACAAGATTTTTATGCTTGTTTACTGTTTACATACAGTACAGTCAACTTGTATTATGTGCGTCAACTTGATGTCTCCCACACATTGAACGCGGTGGTGCATTCTCCAAAATCTTGACAATCCAGTCACCAGTTGTGTGTATGTATGTTTATGTATGTGCAGTTGCACTGTGCATGTGTATGTGGTGTGTGCTCGTGTGCGTACCGCTGGATTAACTAACTACAGTGGTTAGGAAATTATGTTTGCATTTTGATAGTACGGACATGTTGTAATATAATATCAAATAGGTATACACATTTATGTTGATACGGCGTCTAAAAAGTTGACTACACTCAGTACAAGCAGGCAACCGAGAGTGTAATAAAAATAAGTAGGGCTCTTATGATTTATGACTGGTAAGGCTCCTTCAAGTTTTACGAGAAGGAGCAAGAAAGATAGAAACCCATGAAATTGCATGTGTATAATATAATATATACTTCTGTATTAAATTTATATTTGCACATTTGCAAGCATTGCAATTTTTCACTCTTTTGTTCACATGGTGTCATATAGCACAAGCACACCACATAGCAGATGACTCTCTTCCTGATGATGACGATCCATTTATTGGATATAGATATGGAAATGATGCATTTATTTTTACGGATAAAATAAAAGAGGAACGCAACTCAAGTTTCATTGTGTATTTTGAGATTGGGATTGACTGGAGAAAAAGACGGAGGAGAATACGATGAGCGATTCAAAACTGCAGGAAGTTGTCAAGTCCGAAGTCCATTATAGTTTGCACCGTGTGCATGTGCACTGTACATGCAACGAACACTGAATAAAATAACCAGATGCATTTGCAGTGTACACAACCATATCATATATTATGCTTGCTATGACTATAATATTATATAGTTTTATGGATATGAGCAAAAAGAGCAGCATCAACATTCGACTCTACATTTGAGTCTATTGGTATCTATGATATTGTAGAAGAATATATTATATTATTCCTTTGTCTTCTCGTGACATGTGCAATGTGTAATCTTCAAACGTTCTGTTGTTCTTGTTGTTCATTTGTCCATCTTCTGATCTGACTCACTACTCACTATGTTTTAAATTTATAAAGATTTGGGCTCGTGCGTACATTTACACACATATTTACAATAACTAAAACTATACAGGAATACATTAGAATATTGTTTTGACGATACTTTGTTAATGAAAAGCTCAACACTACATCATGTTCTCCTCTACTTTTATCTTTGCTGCTCCCCTACTGCGTATATTTATTATTATTGTATGCTATGCGTTATACTGTGTTTTTTATTTCTTTACTCTATGTAATGTTTGTTTGGACTCGACACTTTCGTTGAGTCAATGAAGACAAAAGAAAAGAGGACTGCAGCTTTGAGCAGCTTGATGATGATATTGAGTAATTTACATGATATAAATACTTTTATGTATAATAATATATATGTGTGGCGTTTTTTTGATAATCCATAGTTCGAATTTTTTTACATGAGGTTACTATAGTAACTCTTTGTAAAAAAAATTCGAACTATCGATTATAAAAAAAACGGCACATATATTATGTATACGCACATAGCATTATTAGTGCTCCAGTATTTTGATATTTTTTATTTTGACTCTGATTCAATAAATTAATCACATGGCATGAGTTGCGGAGAAAAAACTGACAACTGCTACACGAGCAATCAAATATCTTATACGCGTAGTACATATAATATGTTTTAATATCAGTTTCAATCACATTATGGATCCTCTTGTGTGCGATTGACGGAGACAAAAGAAGTGTTTAAGGAAACAAATAATTTAATTTAATGACGCTTTGGCGACGATTGACGTCGTCTCAAATACGTATGTCTTATGTACTTATACACATAATCGTAAGCAAAGGCACTTGCTAGTTGTTTTGCTATCGTTGAACTTGAACAATTATTTTCATTGCGTAATATCAAATAGTTAATGTGTGTATATTGAGTATTTAGTACTATTTGTGTATGTATGTCAAAACATCAATCATACCCATAACCCATAACACTAGTAGTGTTTTGTTCGTATCATCATATTTTTTTCGAATTCCGTTCTATTAATTTCCCTCTTCAAACTCATCTTCCTTTCTTTGACACCATAATAATAATGTATAGTTATTGTTATTATTAGGAAGATGCAAGTACCTAATAACGATAATCTAATGATAATGATTATGTACTTTTTTTCAAAACTGTTTGTTATTGTTACATTTGTTTGAATTGGAAGTGCTGGTGCATGGCACACGAAAGTTGGAACTTTGCATGGCATGGTATCACAATACATACATACTTACATGATATTATGTATATTGCACTTGTGCTCAACTTTGTAGCTATATTATGATAATTATTATTGTTTGGATGTACAAATGGAGGAGAAAACCAAAACCAGTAGACAAGAGTGCTCATAATTTAAGTTGGATTGATGGAAAATTTCCAGCAGAGGTTGACTATACACTCACAACACAAGTTTCAAACGATGGATCGCGTGTGGTTTGGTTTACCCCAAATAGAAATGCCCTCCATCCTAATTAACTCACGAGGAGTTATTTTTAATGTAATTAGACAAGTATTTATTTATCATTTATCTAAGAGGAGCTGAAACTTGAAACAGTTTTACTTTGTCAAAAATAGTACCAGTCGGATCTGCTCTAATTTATTAGTCCACAATGTCCAAAAATTTTCTGGGATTCTTCGACCTCTCATAAAAAAAGTATACAGAATATCCATTTTATTTATTATTATTTGCATTGTTGCTCCCAAAATCCATAAATCCCGGTAGTAGTGAGCTGAGTATTAAAGAAATAGAAGCTTTTAATTATAGCTTTTATTCAACTTCTTCAGTTTGTATTATGTATTATTTCTTATTTCATATAACGTATTAATTTTTAAATGCTTTGTATGGTAGTGGAAACGGACTGAAAAAAGATTTGAGAATACAAACAGAAGTAAACAAATCTGAAAATAGGATGACATGTAATTAGCGGTTCTGTAATGAGCATTTAATAATGTTTCAGGTGTATGAGCTTGTTCCATGTCAAAGTCTCTCAAATAACTAGCTCGTGCCTTCAATGTGATCAGTTGACAGTTTATCTCGATATCTGACTGACTTTTTTCAAGTATGAAGTTCAAGATTCTCCACACCTGTGCGTTCCCTGCGTTGGGTTCAGTAGCGTGGACGACAATAACAAATTATTTGATCATTAACCACAACCATACTCTTCTTGTTGTACATGTGTGTAATCTGTTTACTGGAAAAAAGCAAATGAATCTTCTTCCCGATTACTTAATACTATGTTTGGTACGTTGCTTCACTGACTCGGCCAGGACTGTAAATAGTTTAATTTGTAAAAGGCATTAACTCTGTCTATACTGGCGTCGACTCCACTTTCAGGCCATAATAATAATAATTATTATTCGCGCTAATAGCACTAACTTCCATGCCTTTCCTTCAGACTTCTTGGTCCTGCGTTTTGTAATTTATTTGCAGATAGGAGTTCCATCGGTACAAACTCCAAGCTTGTACCCATTTGAATTTGGAATTACGAGTATGGCACTTATATAGTTACTAGTTACTAGGCTAGTGCAGTCCGATTCACCACTGTGAATATTATATTAGGCGTCTTATTAAATGTTGTATAGACAAGGTTGAAAGCTTTTTGTGTAGCACTGTGCAAGTTTTCTAGAGTAATGACATCCAAAGGTGTGTGTCAATCTTATTTATGCGAAATTGCAATTCCCCTCTTAAAAGGAGAATTTAGAGTTTTAAGCCATGTAGAGCTGGAAGCAGCGACAGAAAGCTTTTTATTGCACGACGTACAAGGAATTCAAATGACTACATATTTATATACACTTAAATAATGTTCCACTCTGTCTGAGGTTATTTTACCTCCTCTTTCCCAAGATCTGGAATACATTATAGTTTTTTATTTACAAATATAATACATAACTATTTTATTCCATATGTATAGTATGTCTTATTTTATCGATTCTCGGCCACTTTTTATATTGACATCAAGTTAAAAAGAATTTTTGGAGATGAAAACGAAAGCTATGGAAATGGAATAAAAGTGTCATTAAGGATAGAGTATGTATGTGATACATACTACTTATGTGTAGGTAGTTGGGTATACAAAGAGAAGGAAAAAGTGGAAAATAAATAATATGTATAGCGTGAAATTTAAGGCACGGTAGGAGTTTCTTATGTTGTATTTTTCTCATTGGAAATATTACGCGGCTGGTCTGGTTTGTTGGTGACTTATGAGATTCCAAGTGTGAAGTGACTCGATGACGATATGAGTCATAGAAATATTTTGTGTCACGTAGACTTTAGATTTTAAAGACGGGATACATTTATGTATATATATCTATTACATACATACATATTATATAAGTATGTAATAGAAATTCTGTGCATTCATTCCCCTCCTCCTACATATTTCCCCCTGACTCCAAGTCTGTTAGAAGTCAAGCCAACAAGTGAAAAATCCAGAATTGTTTTGGGTTCATTTTCTTCATATTTTAGTCGCATATAGGAAACTTGTTAGTTGGAGGTTGGAACAGAGTTTCTTGGATCGACTACATATTTGACTACGCGATCTGACTTTAATGTTTGTCACATGAGGTTTTCGTTTCTTCCAATGTATACTTACATCCGAGCCGAGCGTCTCAAAGTATCTGGCTCTCATTTTTTTGTCTTTTTGTTAAATATTTGTTTGTTTGAATTCAAAACACGGAGTGGATGTAGTGCCTGTTTGAGTATTGTTATTATTGTTATCTGTACGATACACATACGTATGCAGTATGCATGCATGTGTATGTGTAGAACTTTCATTCTATGTTGTAAAGATACATATTTATATTTGGGTGACTATGAATATATGCATTATGCATCTATTAGATATTTGTAATATGTCTCGTATGAATGTGAATGTACTTTTGTGATGAAGATGAAGACGACGGCAGCTAAAAAGCACATTAAGGAAATGTAGAAATGAAAAAAAAATTGCATGGAATGAAAGGGCTGTGGGTATGATTCTCTTATATTTTCGCAATCCTCTCCCTCTCGGTCTTTGTGTTTAGTTTATTTGAAAGCCTGTGTGTGTGCGAGAGAGAGAGAGAGAGAGAGAGAGAGAGAGAGAGAGAAAGAGAGTATTTACTGGTGGACTATTTTTAATCTCTCGTTTAAAAGCTCTTGTTTTCTTCTTCCTTGACTTGGCTCAATACTCGAGTAGGATCGAGGATTTGGAATGAAAATACTGAACGAAGTGATACTTTTCGTCGTCCATCCTTGTTGAGATGCAGACTGGCTTGTCTTATTCTCTCGCTCATGAAACTCACGATTTTGCCAATTTCCATTTGAAAGTTTTCTCACTCGCCTGAATGCAGATACAGTGTACAGAGTATTTGAACATTTTTACCCTCGTAAACTTTTAGTGGGTGAAATTATGTCTCACGTGTATAGTACCTCGATTTTCTCCGTCTCCTTTATATATACATACATCTTTGTATATATATTGTATCGTATAATATATATCTATGTATTTGCGTACAATTTGTGTATTCGGAACGCATACACATGTGTAATGTGTATGCATGTATTCAGATTCATCTTCCTACAGATTCTTACGTTCTAATGACTCGTCTCGATCTAAATCGAAGACTCCGACCGAAAGGCGGCTACGGAGCATCTTTTTTTAATCAGAGAGTTTCAGCTCTGTCCCGACTATACAAAGAAGAGTAATGTAGTCATGCAAATGAGCCCAGCTTTTTATCGGACTTTTGTATAACTAATACTTGCGTGAGTTTGTCTCGCCTATGCACTCTGTAGTGCACTGTGTACTGCACTGTACGTGTAGTGGCACTACAAGGAATAATACAATAAACTGTGTATTTTTCCAAACTAATTCGACTGCGAGCCCTATCGTCATGGCCCCAACACTTTAGCCCCGATAATCCCTCGATTTATTTAACGGAGGTTGTGGCGACAAGGCGAGAGAGCGCCAGCCTTGACACTTGTCTATGCTTATTTTTATATACATAGACAAGGTAGTTTTTGTTTTTCCCGTTGTTATTTTTCTCAACAGAGCAAAACAGCTTGCCATCTACGCCGCAATAATTTGTCATGATAATAATATTGTTGTTTTGCATTGTTGAAGGGAATAATATGTCTACAGTTAAAGTGCTAAACTGGTCTGTGTCTGAAAACAGTTCCAGGAATTTAGTTTACAATTTACTGAACCATAAAAACAGTTATTATCATTAACATTGTAATTATTATGCCACGATGTGCAAAACAATCCGGTGGTACTAATAATAAATAATATATTGATTGATATACCTTAAATTTCATCCTTGTGGGTGTAAGTTTAAATTTATTCCACAGTTCCAAATGAGTTTATCGGGCAGTGGGTGGAAATGAAAATTTAGGTCAAGCAGTTATATTCTCTTCTCGTTAGTAGGTAGGTAGTGCATGATATATGATATGATGCATGCGAAGGTGCCGTCTAAAAAATTAGTATAATAATTATTTATAGCATGAGGATAATCAACACCAAGAGTCTCTACATTCCGTTTCATAAGAGATATGACGTATGTATAGGTAAATCAAACCGACTCGGTGGTTTTACGTGCGTAGTTCAAATGAGAGGGAAGGAACAAAAGTAAATTGTAATTGTCGTGGGGTTGGATGCTTGTGGCAGTTTAGTGTGACACTTGATTATATCATATTTGTTGATGTGACTCTCGTTGAATATTTAATGGGACTAATGTGTGACAAACCTGACATGATGAAGACAGGGACAAACACAAACCCATTTGTCTCAAATCTCTAGTCAACACTCTACATTCTCAAATTCACATGCACCATGCATGCGAATATATGTATTATGCATCTTACAAACATACACGCTTGTCTTACATTTGTTGGCTTGCTTTTGCTCCCTTTATGAGCTAAAAGGAGAGTAACGATAAGTGACCACGACACATGACAATGATGATGAAGACAATTGGGACGAAACCAGAAGAGACAGGCAAAGACAATATAATAATTATCCATGAAAAGACGTGGGGGTGGAGCCCGATCGCCTTTTTGCATCTCGTCAAAAAACAAAAGACTGTCGGTTTAATATGGTAGATAGTTCAGCGTTTTAGTTGGCTCTGCTAGAAAATCCCGCATACATACAACGTAGGAAACCAGAGCTCATGAATTGTTTAGCACACGATATTATAGTTTCTCTTTTCTCTCTATATAACTACATAATAAGAATGATCAGTTAGATTATAAGCACTTGTTTCTCTATAATTAATTTATGTATAATTATAATTACTGTATAATCAAGTATAAATGTAATGTCAAAGGACTGCGAAGGCAAACAGTTTTCGAGTCGAAATTGCTTTGAATTCCCAAGAATAACAAAAAATGTTGCTTATGTTTCATTGTATATGAAAGGCACAAGTATATAGGTACGTGTACATTTGTCAACAACATGTCAGCCGTTCCTCTGCTCCGAATCCAAGTAAAGCCACAGTCCAGTGTAAACATATTATAAATACATGGATGATATGTATGGATGTAGAGGGTAGAGAATTTGCATTATCATGACAATAAATAATAAGAAAAGACAGCATGTTTGATTTGTAGAAAACATGTTGGAAAACAGTCGAGTCGTGTGGATGGAGTCAGTGCGGTAAAGCCGAGTATTTACACAACATTTTGTAATATTACTCATTGTAAGACACATGTTTCAGTCGACAATTAGTCATATGTATAGAGTATAGATATACATAATATAATTCAATATTGTAAGATGTGTACAAGTGGCAAATCGAGACGGTTGAGTCTGTCTACCTCTGCACATTTTACATGTCATATCATCAATCTAATAAGATTTATTCTACGATTATTCTTTGTCTGTCATTTCGGCTGTGCACCTTTCAATGTTGACAATTACAATATTATTATTGTACATACTACTGTATACTGTGTGTATGATGTATATTTACAGTTAATACACATACACATATACTACAGAGATGGAGACAGAGATCGAGACTAATATACATGCATACTCCAGACGAGTGATGAAGTGTGTATTATGTTTCTTTTGCATGTTTATCCATGTATATATATACGAGTTATCTGTTCATTCGGTATTCTCCTCGCGATTGAATTTTCAACAACTTCCTTTCCTTTTCTTTAATACATATTTACATTTTGCATAAAACAGAAGAAGCAAATTATGCGGTATAAGTGAACAGAAAATATAACTTGTTTGAAAGGAAACTCCGGGACATTCTTACATGCAAAATGCAAACTATATATATATTTTTGCAATGTCAGGATCTGGAATAAAATATTCCTTTGTGGATTTATTAAATAAAATGGGATAGGGCAATGACAGACATTGGGATAGAGCATCCCCATGTCTGTGCACTGTGCATACATCAAATGGGCAGAGCTTTTGGAAAACTTCTTCTTTTCCTTGGTCTATCTGATTTGTTTTATTTTGAGAGATTTTGAATTATCGTTCAAGTTGATTTGATTGTATCATGTATCGTACAATAACAATATCTAAAATAAACAAGAGCTTATACATTGCGGTATAACTACTACTTAAGTGAATGCACATAATATGAACAAGGAAAGAGTTGATTGAACTTTTGTGTGAAGATAGAATATTAATCTAAAATTTAATAATGCTATTAAGGTTCATCTTCGTTTGCTTTTGTATGACATATAGTACATTACTTAAGTATAGTTTATCCAATAACCTTTTCCCCCGACACTTTCATCTTCATCTTTTGTTTATTAGTGGATCTTTGTTCAATTCTGACTGTGATATGTGTATGTTTCGTAATCATCAGGTTCTCGACTCGGCTCTTCTGCCATGGTTCTCGTTATTATTCTCGTTATTATTTCATTTTGTATGAAATACAAAAAGGTAGGAGCATTATTTATATAGCATAAATATGTGCACGACGCCTCATTCATTGATGGTTCTACAGCCCGTGTACTAAAAAAGTATATCAATTATTGGCATTATATTATCACAAAGTCAATTTGTCTGTTAGCTTTTTATCTTGCTGCTTGTTCTTGTTCTCTTATCTTGTATTTTGTGTTGCATGTGTACTCGTACTCGAACAGTCATTGAGTTTGAGTGTGCATATGCATGTGCGACGGGGTCGAACACTTTCAGTTTTAATGCACAAAAGTAGAAAAAGTAGGTAAACAAACTCCAAATGCATATCCTCCTTTTTCCATGCACAATACGAATACACACCTGAGGAGACTATATGAAATGCTTCCCACGGTTATTCTTACGTATTATTATTGTTCGTCGAAGCATCCTACAAATTTCTCCATCCTCTATGATTATGAACGAATTATGATTCGTCATAATTTGCTCATTCGTTAAATTAATAATCGAAAATCGAATTTGCTAGCATTTAAATGACTTGATTACTCCCACACAAATGACAGCCGAGTTTTTTGATGGGATCTCCGGTAACGGAAGACTGAGCATTTCTATTCTGCGTGATGGAAATCATAAAGAATTCATGGCCTTTTGTCATTGTGGCGTCAATCCACGACCAGGATCTACGTCACAGTGGTACCAATTGGACATGGAGATGGAAATGTGTGCTTAGCCGTGGTCATGGTGGTTGTGCCCATGTGAAATTCAGCAAGTGGAGGAGTGATGCCGGCGATGCGACTTGATGGCATTCCAATCAGTTGTGAACACGTGAATGCGCGAATGCCTCCACAAAACGTCCTATTCGTATATCACTGTGAAGATGTGAGAATTTTTCCCTCTCTCTCTCTCTCTCTCTTTCTCTTTCTTTATCGTTCCTTCTTTATCTCGATTGTCAATCGCCGCCATTCATCCACAATATATTTCTTCTAAAAGAACTGCAGACAGAGGAAGTGACCAAGACGCGCAGTGTACTTGAACCGATAATAAAACAATCGTTTGCCATTCGTCATATAACGTTCTCACAATATTATGATTCTACTCTGCCCTCTTCTCTTGAGAGACTTTCCCCCGGCAAAAAAGGTGTATAAAAGCACTCAGGGCTCTTTTCTATAACAGTTTTTTCTACATCGAAATGGAGACATTATTGTGAGTGAAATGGGGACGAATCGACAAGAAGCAGAGAAACGGACAAATGTGACGTTAAATTGAGTGAATGGAGAAGTTGGCATTGAAATTCGGAGAAGTGATGACATGTACTTTGAGTGTTTGCTTATTTCTCGTGTTCATGTGATTATATGACATATACGTTGTACATCTATTCCTATTATCTATACATTCATATTGTATATGCATAGTTACTATAAGGCAGTCGCACTCCGAGTGTTTCTTACATGTCCACTTATCTGCATCAGTATACTCGAATTTCAATTTAGTTTTCAAGTTTTCTACTTTTTTCTCTCCGGTTTAATGTATTGTGCACTTTTTTACAATACCATTTCAATTGGTATAAAATCCCAACCATTACCTTGTACAATAATAGGCAGAAAAATATTTATCTGTCAATTGCATGACGATAGCGACGAATAACAAAGACCTCTGTATGTTTGTTTGTCTTCCTTTGGCATTTCGTTCTGTATTCTCCAGCATTCAGTACATACAGAATGTGAACAACATTTTATTGGCTTTGTTGACATTCTCTCTGCTGTCTTGAGTGGAGAGTCTGACTAAATTGATGGTAAAAAAGAAAAAAAAGTGGTATAAGAAACATCATGTTTTTCCCTGATAACATTTTCAAATAAAATATAATTCGAGTAAAGCATCAAAGCGTAGGGAAATCAACGCCAACAAGCCACCAGCAAACTCAAAGGCTTTTAGACAGATGGGTTTTATAGCTCTAAATCTTTTTGAAGCAAAGCAAAAAAATTTTACAAAAGGCACGATCACGACTTTCTGATCATTTTTAAGCGCTTTATGTATTCCCCTCAGCTCGGAATAAAAACATGTGTTGAGTTAATGTCTCGTTTTGTTGTGTTTCTACTATCTACAAAATTCAAGGCACAAGAAGTGTTTGAAGGAGAAATGAAATCCAAAGCAGAAGTACAATGATAATGGTGATAGTAATAATAATAATAATAATATAATTTTGTAGTAATGGTATTCTTGGCATTAACGTCTCGGATTTAGTACACACAACAAGGGAAAAGGAGATGAAAAGTGAAAGGCTCAAAGGAAATTACATTTCACCGGTGAAAAGTTCCCAGTATAAATCCTGAGTGTTCTCCTCACTTGTGTTTGTTCACTTGACTCGTATACAGGTATGTACATGTATGGGATTGTACCATAATAATGCGGGTATTCCTTTAGATACTTATTCCAATAAGTGAAGGCAGTGGGAAGTTGAAAGGAGGAGGGGCAAAAGGAGGGGATTCCGTGGAATTATCTATAGTTGATAACTTTATACGTACGCACGTACATTTATTCTCTTTCTCTCTCTCTCTTTCAATCAACTTCAAACTTTGAGGAGCACAGCAAGGGTAATAACTACAAAGGCAAAGAGAAAATGGCAAAGTGAAAGGGTGGATGAAAGAACATCAGAATTCAGCATGCATAATGCTACACAGTCACACAATACATTTATCAAGTTATAAATAGTATCATTTCCTTGTATTGTAACTGTCTTGTATTGTATCACCGGGGCCAATTCTTCATTCATCGATCCGTTCTTCCAGATTTGGTCCATATCCTTGTAACAAGTTGAATCGGATACGTAATCAGTCTTGTTCGTCATAAAATATAAAGCAAAATGCAAAGCAGCTTATGGTATTCTCAATGGAACAGTCACATTTTTTCTTGTTTGAGGTAGTCCAAAAATTCCTTCTCCAAGAATCTCTAAACTGTCTGCTATATAATACAAGGACATTGCAAGTACCAAGTATCCTGTATATATACATTATACATACATGAAAATTGGGATGAGGACGCATTATTTCACAGAGTGTTTCCATTCTGCTCGAGTGGAATAGATAGTCACAGAATCACGTCACAAGTGTTTGACCAAGTGTTCCTTTCACCATTAAATCAGCAGAAGAGTCAAAACAGGGGAAGGATAAGAAAAAAAGGCTAGCACGCAAGTAAAGTATGTACATTGTGTACAATACATAGCCTCAGCAATAGCATAGTGGAGTAGAGTACATTGATAGCGTTTAAAAATCAATAAAACTTATATCGGTCAGCTTATCGGTCGACTCGAGTTCAGTTTAGAATGAAGTTGAAAAAACAAGAAGATATATTTGAACACATACTTACATGTGTAGCAAAACATATACTCACAATCAGCATTACACATGCAGGAGCAAAATCTTTACTTCCCTAAATCGCGTTTGTATAATGTTTAGTGGTCAACTTTTCAACTGAGCTAAAATCTTTATGTCGTCACACATTCAGCCGCAAAGAGTGCAAATCGAGGATTTGTTTAACTGTTGACTCTTTTTGTAATCATCTGTTTGTTTTTCTTTTTTGAAAGTTTTTCTGCGTTCCACACATGAGTGTGGAAACAAAATCATGTAGTAACTTACTTATTGTTAGTTACTTTTCTATACAGCAGCAATATATAGAGGGTTTATTTCAATCAGACAGTGGAGCCAAAAAATTCGAAAAATCCTGAGCCTAGTCAATATATACTTGTTTTGAAAAATTGCAAGCATGGAAAAAGTTTACTTATTATTAACATACTTTTTTAAGGTCCCAAGTCAAAAGGTCGTTTTAAAATTGAAGTATAAGTTTGAAATGCTTTAATACGTGCATGAGTGAGGAAGAAAAGCGATGTGGCAGAAAAAATAGGGTTGTCTGCATGCTCGTTTTATCCTGATATGTATTGTGTATGAAGTAGTTGTATTAGTTATTATGTACAGTTTCGCTCTACTCCCTTTCAAGTGTTTGTGGCAACTTTGTACTCAGTTTTTAGATTATCTATACATATATATATATATATATATGTAA
>JAQIVE010004023.1:0-15364 GCA_034698285.1 Sminthurinus bimaculatus | reverse complement strand
TAATATCCCCCCCCCCCCGAAGCATTTAAAATCAAAGTCCTGCTTTTCCACTCTCAAATAACCTCGAAGTATCAATCTTCATGCTGATTTTCGTGTCCCAAAACAACAACAAAAACGTTTTATCGTCGTGTCGTTTACTAGATTATATACACTATATATATAGTCTATAGTTCGTCTTATTTAAAATTTAGATGTGTATTTCGTGTTGTTTCCCTATATATATATATATAAATCAATATAGCTTTTATGTAGTTGTGCAACTGATTTTCTCCACAACTAGTACTAATCTATTAGGATGATGTTTCAACAATTGTGATTTGAAAAAAAACCCATTATAATCCAGTGAAAATGAAAGATGGTCACATTTTTCGACTGTTTGTCTCTGTACTTTAATTCTATAGAATCGTGTGTCTATATATAATATATATAAGCCGTCAGGTCATCCTCCTAAAATCCTGAAAACTATATATAAAATATTTAACGGTTATTATTATTAGTATAAGTAGCATTAGCGTTAATTAACGAAACTGCTATTTCATAGAAGTGTCGAGTTGTGTTTTGCATGGACTTACCTAGTCTGATATTAATTAATACTGAGACATTTTCATGCAATCTACTAATTATATAGAAAGGCAGAAAAACATTCCACCGTTTTTACAAAAAATAATAATAATGTTGAATCTTATTATTAGCCATTGCAATTAATTTCATAAAGTGAAATCAAATTTTTCTACATAATATCAATTTTGGGAATGATAAATTCCCTATAATATATTGACTGTGTGAATTATTCAGGTTAACATTTGTATTGTACTACTGTAAGTTACTCATTCTTTAATGGATATAGCCAGGTACCTTAACGACGTTTTTTCTATTCCAAATAATTTGTATTCCGGTATTTTGTCAAATTTTCACATGCAGTACGTATTGTTCAAAAGATGAGATTCTCATTGATTTACTTTTATACTACTACAATAACAGAACTACTATTACAATTCTCCACTTCACCTTGTTCGTATTTCGTGTTTAAGGAGTTTTTCAGTTAAATTTGTAGGAAAAAACACTTATATGAATGTCTTTACATGACACCAATTCCCTTGTGTAAAGTCTAAAACATACTACGTCAACTATTACAAATTTAGAAAAAATCCACGTGAGCTATGCTATATTACAAATATAAAACATATAATATAAAAAAACGAATCGAAACAAAGTATAAAAAAAACGTAAAAACAAACAAATTTACTAAATTGCTGGAGACACAACAACTAATGAGAATAGATAAGTAATATAATATTATAACATTACATAACATGTAAATACCATGTACTTTGCGAAGTTTTAACTTCCCTACTTCTGGCCTAAAAAGTTCCCTTTCTTCTTAATCCAAAGTATTGTACTCAAGTTTTACTTTTTTATGAGCATACAATACATACAGTAGTCTCTAGGTCTACAAAATGGGAATTGTGATGGAAACATTCTTGAATAATACAAAGCAAAATTGGCAATAATTTTTGATATAATACATATGCATTTCAAAGTTACAAATACATACAAACTAATGCAATGAAATGAAGTATTTATTGTTCGTTGAAGATATTAAATACAAAGAGAGTCTGAATATTATGTGACTATATCACATTTTATTCTTTAAACACTCTTGGTCTTTTATACACTTACACACATGTACAGAGGAGGACTATTGAAAAGAATTTAAGATGCATGTGTGTGAAAGAAACGATTGTTTTCTTAGTATATGCCACCAATATGGTAAAAAATTAATGCCGCTTTTTATTTCTTTTTCCTTTTTTCTTATTCAACTGCGAATTCACACATTATGTATTTTTTCTGTATTCATTGAGTATATTATAATATACTGCAAAGGTTGGGTTTGACTAATTATGTCTATTTAAAAAGACAACAAAAATCAAACTAATTAGGTACTAGATATTGTAACTATAAATAGAGGTACTTTCTAAATTATTAGAATCTTATATGTAGAATCAATCAGTCAAGATTCTACAATGCATATATAATATATAGAAGTTAAAAAAATTGGAAATGCATTCTAATAAAATAAATTTTCTCATTACGAGAAAACTTTTATGATAAAGACATACAATTTGAAAATCATGTATTTAAAAGGATATTAGGGAAAAATCTTGAAAATAAGTCACATCGTCTAAAATAATAGGAAAAATGAGAATCTACGGTGGGAATTTAAGTAGAATAGTTTGTCCTTTTATATCGTATTAAAATTTGCTATCAGTTTTTACTTTAAAGTTTTTACTGTTTTTCAAGATATCTTTTTACATCACAATCAAATCATTGATTGAGCTCCTTTCACGGTGGAGAAAAAAAATTAACAGAAATACATAATGTTCTCCTTGATGGATTGAATATAACGCCATGAGATGATAGAGTCGCATAATATAATAATAATTTATTACTACATTATGTATGTATGAATAGTCTTATAAGTAGACATAAATCGTATTGGTGCCTTTTGATTGTTATTGTTATTCATCATGCATGTGTAAAACATGCATGTTTTGCAGATGGAGTAAACGTGTAGATATCACGATGTATACATATGAGACTTTAAAAACCATTCATCGTGGTATTTAGAACTTTTAAATGGGCTCATACTACAAAACCTTTACGTTTATTATAATGAAGAATTAGTATAATATCTTCGAGTTTCAAATAAAATTTTATGGTTATTGCTATTTTTATGATATTTTATTTATTTGTAATACGCCTCTCGATTTGAAGTTAGTTAGGGAAAAAGATTTATAATATAATATATTAAAAATACGTGAGCACGCTTAAAGCTACATTCTAGGGTAGATAGGATTTATAAGTTTGTACATATATGCATACATATATATATACATAATGTACGTACTGTTTTTGTAGAGGCATAAAAGTGGAAAGTCGTTAAAAATAAATTCTAATTAGCATAAAGTACAGGAACTTGTCAGGCTGCTAGATTATTACGCAAGAACATCCATTCCTATATGAGAAAGGAATTCAAACGAAAAACTACCAAAGGAGAGGTATCGCAGAATGAAAAGTAATCAATGAAGATAGACAGTAAAATATTTGCGTAGGTTACTTTTTCTTCTTTGTTACCCAAAGGAGTTAATCGCTGTCCAAAAACGGCGTGTAACAATAATAATGATGCAAGATGATTACTAGGTTCATTATTATTATTGTTATTTCAAAATATTTGTACTTTTACCTCAATAATTATAACCTGCAAACAAGAAATTTACTAATATCCAAATTAAAATTCCTATTTATTTATAGAGCTATTTAACGAAGCAATGTGTAAGGCAGGACGCGAATTTATGTGTAGTTATTGTAATGTCTAGTTATTTCAATTATGATTAAAACAAATGAGGGAAAATTCATAGATGATCTGCAACTTAAACCTGTAGTCATTTACAAGGCTAGAGAGAGTATATTAAGGTATAAAACTACACAACAAAAAATGTACAATCAGTGATCCCGGAACCTAGTGAGAGTTCATTCCTCCCAGTTCAATACATAGTTAATCAGGAAACACTATATAAAAAATTGATACATAAATAGTGTCCAAAGTAACAACTTTTTAATGAATTTACCTGGGTTCCGGTTTCTTTTAGTACATTTCAATTAATGTAATTGTTTTACTAGGGGTCCTCTGTAATAGTATGTCCTAAAGCTAGTTTCTTCGTAAAAGAAGTCAAGAGGTTATAGGGTGGAAAACTAACCAATTAGTTTTGAAGCCCAAAACTGTCAAAACTTTTACAATATTATGAGAAAATTGCTCTGGAATCTGGCATTGCCCACCCAACAAACATTTGACTTCTTTTACAAAGTCATGAGTTTTCGGGACGCGGGTGACCTCTTAAGCTCTTTTTCTCTTTACTACGATTTTTGCTAATACGAAGTGTTATACTAACAAAGAGTGACTTTTTAAAAGCCTTTTTAACTGTGTGCGATGGCGTCATCATTACAAAGGTAGGAATTTACACAGAGAGACACATAAAGCGTTTTAGGTTCACTTAACTACTACTTTTATTATGATTGTGTACGACTAATAAACATTCTGTAGTAGGACGTGTAGTATTTTATTGTGATTTGTATTATGATAGAATGTAGACGAAACATAAAATTGTATGGGACAAAATTCATGGAAATATTATAGGTAGAGTCTATGAATTTTGGTTACGTGTTTATTTACTCTCTCATGATTTATTGCTTTTTTAAAGAAATATGTGATCATTGTTTTATTTTAGTTCATTTTAAACGATCGTATTAAATACTAAATGAACACCGAAGTACTCTACTAATTGATGCTTTAAATAATAATATTACGATATAATTTTTCAAAAATGGGAAGATTGAGAAACCCTCCAAAACTATTTCGTGTAAATGTTTTTTTAAGTAAATGTGTTTTTGTACCTATACTCATGTTTGTTTATTAACTTTGAAGTTAAAATTGTCTTTTTCACATCCAAGCGACAAAAAAAATATGATAATGATACATACTAATAACGTTAAAGTCGATGTGCGTAAGAAGTACACAATCGTTGATTGATGAATGATTACCTATTTGTTGTTTTTTGTACACAAATAATTAAAATTGTAATAATACTAATGGTTTTTGTATAGCATACTCGTTTTTGAACGCTAATAATAATAATAATAATGCAGAGTTGTGGAAAATTATAACTGTGAATTATTATGAAAACTACTATTATTATGATGATCACCACAAAAACTGAAATTAGTATCTAGTTTCTGATTATATGTATGATAATATATACTATATTATAGTCTATTTATAGTTCTATAATGATTGATAATAATTATTCATAATAATATCAAAGAAGAAACTGCATCTGTATGTATGTGTGTGCCCACTTATCATTATATGGAACCATTGTGTACCTAATTTTTATTTTAAAGTAGTTTTTAGCCACTGTAATAATAATTTTATTATTGTGTGTGTATAATATTTATTATATAAATATGAACTAACCACCATAAAGGATGAGAAGTGAGAAGCAGTGAGTTTTGTGAAGTTTGTTTTTTCAACAATGATACAACATAATGTATTGTAGTAACCAACTAAATTTAAAATATATACATTCATTCTGAAAGACAACAAAATAAGTATACAGTATAACAATACCATTAAGTACTTACACATTACAATCATTCATATGGAACCACATAGACACTTAAATAATTAGGTACACATGTTATAATATGAGACATGAATAATGTAATATAGGTCCGATGATCATGGTATTCAAGCGCAGTACTAAAAGTATTGTCCAAGTTGTCCGAGGCAAAGCAAAAAAATATCCAAGTATCTACGTTATTCACATAATTAATTTACATACTTATTATTTACGTCGTAAATTTTACGATAATGATACCAACAGCAACAAAAACATGATTTACATAACTCAGTCAATAGAGGTTGATTTTTGCTATACATAATGTAAAGTATGTAAGAGTACAGAGTATTTAAGATATAATGTACACGTATACATAAGTGTGTACTGAAAAAAATAAGTAGGGTTTGATTTTTTTATAAATAACATTATTATAAAACGTGTTACAAAATAATCAAATTTATCGAAACTTAAATAAGTCTTTAGGCTATGAACAAGATCGTTGGAGAGTAATGAACTTGTATTTATTGTATAGGTACGAGAGTACATACATACAAACATTACTTGTGTATTATTTAAGGTCATCAAACAAACTAAAAAAGAAATCATATTACATTATATAATATGATGCGAGAGGTACAATTTTTTTGGAAATTTACTGGAAGAAACAAAAAAAACGTCATTATTAAAAACAGAAAACAGATGATATTGTTGTGAATTGTATTGATAAATTTTATTCAATCGCCTGTGTTGTGTGAAGCTTGTCAACCTCTATACCGTTTGAATTAATCATGACTTTTTCTACTTTTTCCCACATGCAAATTGTACGAGCACCATTGTTTGTTTTTACAGTCGTTTACTCCCAGTCATATGCATTTTCCTGTTTTTTACACCTTTTTTGGGGTTTTTTAATTTTAATATTATTGATTTTGCTGTTTTATGAATCTTGCTTATGGGTCAAGTTTTTAATTCTTTGCCTTCTTTTTGGTCCGTTTGTGTTGAGCGTGCATTGTGTTTTGGCTACCAAGAAAAAGCAATGAGATTTGTCTAGCGCTATTGATTTACATATTATACTTAGTTTGATTTGAAAAAATGCAATCGTGTGGACTGGGTACGTTACCAATAAAAATGTTTTTAGCATAATAATATACTATAATTGACATCTTAATAATCATTAATAATTATTACTAATATGGCAATATTTTGTATTCGACCTATAAAAATGAATCGTGTATAGGTCAAACTAGTTATGACTTAAAATTGTTTATTTTCCCTTTCCTACCATTTTAGCACCCGTTGAGATGAAGAAAGTGAAATAACTTGGACTTTTTCACTCTGTGGGACTTAAAAAATTCTTACACCTGAACCTATTTTTTCGCAATATTAAAGTACTACATTCTTATTTATACTCATTTTATATTATGATTTTTATTTATGTTATGATAATATTATGGAGGTGGGGCATTTCTCAAATTCAAAATCAAAAAGACACAAAAAATTAAACCTTCTCCATTATTTATTTTCTGTTAAAACACGTTTATTTCAAAGTATTTACAATTTTCGTTTCTCACTTTTAGCAGCTTTTCTGCTTGACTTTCCCCATTTGTTTTCTTTCTTTCTTATGTTCTCACCAGAAACGTTTTTGAGAACAAAGAAATGTATATTATGCATTTTATTACTGATCACTCTATTATGTCCTCATACGCGTGTAACTTTTTTTTGTCGACTTTCATCTTGAGAATTCGAATTCAATTTGTTGTAATCACTTTTAAACTTTTTATTCTCAATGTTTTTTCGTTACAATCTTTAACTGGTTTTTGTGGGAAACTTTTCTCTACAGCTCCCGCAGCTCCAGTCAATGCCTGGAAAAAATAAATCGAGAATCCAGGGAAGTCAAGATTGGTTTTTCCTTCAACTCATCAAGATTTCAAGATTTTCCTTGTATTCTGAACCAAGACAGTTATTATTAATTAAATTACAAAAAGAAAATATTATATCTAAGTCCCTTGATTTTCACGACTCAGATAAAGAAAAAAATATATTTATCTTATGTTAATTACATGTAAATAATATATATATTATATTATATATCTTATAAAAAAATGATATTATTATATTTCTGACATAAAAATATACAAAGAACAAAAGTTATATAATCTCTCCGCCGGCCTGCACCAATAGTTAGATGAAATTCTATACTAGACTGCCTATATAATATACTTACATATAGTATGTGTGTGAAAAATCCAAAACAAAAGAAGAAAGAAAGAAATGATTAATGAATATTATTGTGACATATTATATTTTTAGCAGCTAAAAATTCACGACAATATAGGAAAGATGAAATTTTTTGAGAGAGTTGTGATTACATTATACATATTATTATTACTATTATTATTATTATTTAGTAAAAAATGCATCCTTTGAACTCTTCTAATATATCATTTGCTATATATTACAATCCGCCTATCTTTCACTTTTCTTTCCTTATACAACATATTATTATATATATTTTGACAAGGGTCACAACCAAAAAAAAACAGCAATCAAGTTGAAGCAGAAAACTATATAGGGCATAAAGAAAATCTCATGCTTTCTCTCTTTCAAAGTAATAATATGTGTATGTGTAATAGTGTGAAGCGAGGAAAAGAATTTTAAATAGGGTTAACGAACAAAAAACTGCTAAAAAGTACCTTACTACAACGAATCAATTTGCTCACCTTGATGACAATGGGATGATTGTACATCAAATGTGTTATTTGCATTACAAAATTGGGCCATCATTATATATTATACCATCATAAAAATACAAAAACGCCTTACATAGTATAATAATACGGGGATTTTCAAGAGTAGTTTGATTCTATAAATATTATACTTTATTTCTCTCTCTCTCTTTCTCTCTCTCTCTGGTGTAGTAACATCATGTCTTCTTTTCTGTATGCCGATTGTTGTTGTGTATGTATGAATGAAAAATACGTACAAAGCAATATTCTAGTGTGTCTCCTTCTTTGCCTATCTCATTCTTTCTATACTTGAAGACTTTCTCTACTGTACTATTGTCTTTGCCTTTGACTGCTGATGATTCAACAGTGATCTCTTAAGTGTTTCTTCTTTCATTTTTCTAACTTTCACCACTTTTACTTTTCAAAATGACTTTCTCTCTCTAAATCATCTCTCTCTCTCGTGTGCTGTTTTCTTCCAGTATTCCATCTGTCTCTCTCTCTCTCTCTCTCTCTCTCTCTTTCTGTCTCACAAAAACAAACGCACTCTCTTTGTCTCAGCTTTTCTCTTTCTTTTGAAAAACTCGGGAAGATCTTCTCTATTATCAGCTCTCATAATTATTCTCTCACAATCCTTCTTTATGTAATGGTCATGGTCATTTTTAAACATGATTAAAAGATGCACAACCGTACAAGTTATTTTACGATAACTGAAACTATCCCATTTCAAGTATTTAGGCTCAAACAATATTATTATGATAATATTATACAAATAGGGATAATAAAAATATATGATGTGCATTTATATGAAGGAGGAGGAACTAAGGTCCAAGAAAGTAATAATAATAGTAATGATAATAATTTTAGGAGTAAAGAAACCATCGTGTATCATTTCCTTTTATTATTATATGATTATTATTATTGCTTCGTGTATATGTAGAGAAATACAAACAAACAAAAATACTATACTACAAACTATATTATATGATAATGAGTATGTATGTATGTATAATATATCTAAAGTAGCAACTTGACAGCTCTTCTTTCTAAAATTGACTAAAAAAGGGGAAAAAATTTGATTCAGGACGCAGTAGATAGTAATATGATATATTATGTAGATAATAAAAATATTTAGAAATAATAATATTTATTATGTAACTATTCGTGGTGTAGACTACTACTATAATATAATATTATTGATAAAAATATTGCCTATGTAAGAAAAAAGATTTGAAAAAATCATTCTTTTATCTAGTCTTTAAAATGATAATAATTATTTAGTTGTTTTGTGATTTTGTATATATATATTATACTAAAGAAAAGAGTTCAGATGAGATGTAAAAGACAATCGAATGGATATAAGTATATATAATTTGATTTTTTTCGCTATTTGTTCTCTTACTTTTTCATTCACCATTTCTCCGGTCATTTTGTTTCTTTCTTTTCTTTTCTATTACTTTTCTTGTACATACATACATACATACATATACAGATCGAAAGTCAAAACTATACCTACATATTATTATTTACATTTCGTATTCGTACATCTCTACACATATATATAGTTTGGGCATATCTTATTCATGTCATTCATGACCATTATCATTACATATTTAAGATGATGTGTATACTTATCTATCTATTAAAATATTAATCTCCCAATTCCCGATACATTTATTGTTATATGTCGAACGGAGAGCCTGTCTCATTTTAATTGACCTTGAGATGTATGTATTTCAATTAATTTTACTCTCTTGTGAAAGTCTACTTAAAAAAAGGTGAATCAACTTTTCTCCCCTCTTGTTTTTTTCTTTACCCTAAAATTGCAACAGTAAAACAAAATTGACTTTTTCTAAAATCCAGTGTGTATGAGAGACTTCATTGCAATGCGCTCGTGTCCACAAAATCCAATTTATGTGCATTATTAATTGAACGGCATTTACCTACTTTTAAATGCTTTGCATATATTTAATTGAGTTCGAGGTCATCCTTACTGTATATGAGTGAAAACGGCTTTCTCTTTCACCCCGTGTCAACTTTCTCCAAAAGGATACTTTTACCAAAGCGTCTTGAGCTTCATCTATTGGAGATTGAAATTTTCAAGCGGAGGTTTTCAAGTAAGATTTTATGTGAGAAGAGCAACAAGCAACAAGCAGGGAACACATTATATTTCCAAATTTTCGATTCCACGATTAAAACTATTTTACCTATAAAAGTACAGTAAACCAGTACACTGTTGGCAAACTAGTAAATAATACATTTACCATTATATTAGTTATTAATTATTGAGCATTAAAGCTCCAAAGCGCGCAAATCATCATCTTGTGTATCAAAGCGTGAATTGTGAATGCAAGCGAGTTCTCACGGTTAATATATATTCGTATTTTTATATCAAAAAAACTTGATTTTATTCTAGTGTAATTAAATACACAGGATTCAAATAAGTGTGTGACAAGTTGACGAATTAAAACTACATTAACCCATTATACATCCATCTCTTTTTCCAGCTCTCTCGATAGTTTTGAATAGCCACATTAATTATGGCAGAGACACAGGCACCGGGTACTGATGGCAAGGAAAAAGAAAAGAAGCCAGAGGAAACCCAAGAAGATACAATTTTTACGAGGATAGCCAAGGTACACATTATATATAATATATGTAATACTAAATACTATACCTATAGTTAACCTGTTTTTGATGGACTGCACTTAAAGATAAAACTATACATGAAAATTATGGGATGTAGTTTTGAAGTCGTAAATTATAAATTATACACAACCTTTACAAACCTTTTTCATCACATTATTATTTTCCACCGGTCTCTAATTTGTAGGGCGATGTCCAAGGTGTCAGCCAATTTTTGGCCTTGGGTGAGACGGATGTCGACAAAGTCGATGAACATGGAATGACTCCCCTTCAACACGCTGCATACCGGGGAAATGAAGCAATGTGCCAAATGCTTCTTGATCGTGTAAGGCAATTTAGTGTATTTAATCGACATGCCAAATATTCTTTCAAGCATAAGATATTTTTTCCAACATTTATTTATTTAAAAGTTTATTACATAATGTTTATAGGGCGCAGATGTCAATGGGGGTAATCATAATAATAATTACACGGCCTTACATTTTGCGGCAATCTCGGGCAACGCACCTTTGTGCCAGGTCCTGTTACAAGCAGGGGCCAAGTCTCATGCTGGTAATTAGTACACAAATATGTGTAGATCAAAATGAGATATTATTTGTTGAATTTTATCGAAATGAGAATAATTTTTGATAATGATAATCTAGAAAATTAAATTGGCTTTTCCATTTTTATTTCACACAAATTAGTAAATTCGGTCGGTAGGACTCCAGCACAAATGGCTGCATTTGTTGGTAAATAGAAAATAAATAAAATGAACTTAAACTATGTAAATCATATGTATTACCTGCTTTATGATGCCTGTATTATAAAAGATTAAATAAATACAAATATTCTTTAAGGAAACCACGCTTGTGTATCAACTATAAATAACTTCGTCAATCGGAAAGACGTCGAATATTTTTCTGTAATTCACGGACTGGAAACGGAACCCAAATTACAACCTATACTTGTTACTCCAGTACATAACTTGATAATGCAGGTAAATAAGAGTTACATAACATACAATGAACATTTAAAGAGCAGCCTTTATAATATAACATATGTATTGTGAATCGTTAAGCAGTTAATGGGGTGTAATTTTTGTAACAAATTTTTATAATGTTCAAATTATAGATTAACTTCCATCCTGTAAAGATCGCCTTATACGTCAAGAAAAATGTTCTCATTTTAGATCATCTTCCAGAAATAATAAAAGCTTTGAAATTAATATCTGAAAGAGAAATGAAAAAGGTAAGTCACAAAGCTGCTTCTTATGGCTTATATGCAATTCATTATAGTTTTAAGGCTAATTTTGTTAAAACATGAAACATACATACTTAAAAACCGATTGCTATACAGTTAATGTTTTTGTTTTCTAGGGGGTAGATACTAATGAAATTACAGCTTTCAAAATCCATTTGTTATCCTTTATACTTGAGAGACTAAATAAGGAAATTGTCGATGCTGGTGAAGACAAGAGTAGAGCAGACGCAATAGATGACTTTATCAAAAGGATGTTAAAATGTAAAAGCGCAGGAGGAATACCTGAAGAATTGGATGTTCTATTAAGAGAAGGAGTACGTGCATTCCAATTCCATGAAACTACGATTATGCAACAACTAGTCACCAATCTTGCTCATACAAAAGTAAGGCCAAAAATGTTATGCATCATTCAATTTGATTCTGAATAATAATAATATGTATGTCTATGATATCATAAAAATTGCGCAATACATACATATTATGAGTATATGTATGTACTATGTACCTCTAAATTTCGTAATATTTTTTATTTTTTAATGAAGCAACTCATACATTGTATTCTTTCCTTTATATTCGATAGATTTGTGAAGATCCGGGGGCTTGGGGAATAATTAATAATGTTGTCAATGGTCATAAAGGATTTCGAGATAATGAACCATGTGCAACCTGTGGTGAAGAAAAAGGAACCAAAAAATGTTCACGTTGCCATTTCGATTCCTATTGTGGCAAAGAATGCCAGCTACTTCATTGGTTCGTACATAAAAGATATTGTAAATCTAAGGCCGCAGAATGGGCTAAAAGACAATCAGGCGAAATTCCAGCTCCAGACAAACAAATTTCATGTGACGAATTAATGGCTGGAATACCCAAGGTAAACTAAACAAAAACTTAAAAAGTGCCATCCAAATGCAAACCTCGTTTGTGTTTTATTGATATATGATTATTGATTACTGTCGTTACCCGTATTGTCTATACATAATGTTTTTTTCGTGTACATAGCAATATACCAATGCTAATATGTATAATGCATTTCGATTTTTTCTGGTATGCTGTGGCCTGTGGCATATTGAGTTTCCAATTTTGGAGTATCTCGTTTGATACGTTTTAGCTTTGTATACTATTTGGATATTTACATTCTGAATTTTACGTTCAAACGAGCTTTTTATTTCATGTATTCGTTGTGTGGAAATGTTTTCTTATACTCCAAAGCACATTATATTACATTGAACAAAAGTTTCTTGTATAAACTTGTTTTTATTTTTTACTTCTTTGAGCAGTTCATTATAGCATGTTAAATGTTAAATGAACATAGCATTTATGGTAATGCATAGGCAAACGTTAAATGTTCGAACAATCAAATACTTGTATTAATTTAAAGAGAAAACAATATGTTCATCCATATGTTCCTTTATAGAATTAGGGCTTAAAAAAGTGCACAATAGGTCGTGTAAATTTTTTACTCCAAGTAGAAAATACATTAAATCGCTTTCCAAATTCTAAGTAAATTTTTCAGCCTATATGAATTCGAACGTTAACGCTACGAAAACAAGAGTATTCGATATTTGTAAAAAGGGAAACGGATGAAAATCTTGAAAGTATTCGAAAACCCAGTTAAAGTACCTAGGTATGTTTTTAATTTAAAAATTTTAATTACTGATAACAAAAACTACTTTATTCCTCCTATTTTTTTTTTCAACATACCATGTATGTACTTATGTCACGGAAATCGCTTCTCACAATTATACATAGCTGACTTTGAGTTATTAGTGAAACGACTGAAAATATTATATTGGATTGAGAGTTGAGAGACAAAAGAGAAACAAAAAGGAGCTATTCGATTATACATAATTGTAGTAGTAGTAGTCTATTAGAAGTACGGTGGGAAATTTATGCGAATTGTAAACTAAAATTTGCTGTATACATATAGGGTATAGGTACAAAATTTATATCGTGATGCATTTATGTTAAATTAAAATTTGTGTCAAGTCTTGTATGAAAATGTACCAAAAACTATAATAATATGTATCCCTTCTAAAAACGAAATAAACATATTATGTAAACCAAGACTTTGGTTTGTTTGGTAACATATATATGCTCGCTGAAGTTAACGTTTCACTTTCCGTTTAATTTAATAAGTAATAACGACATAATACATAATAACGTTAGTCGTTCAATCTTTGTATACCCTGCAGTGGTCACATTGTATAGCTTTGGATAGGTTATATCATTAATGATAAATAATATTTTAAACAAACTCTAAAATACATTATATAGTTGGGTTATATATTATACATAAAGTCATTTTTGATCTCTGACATTTAAAAAAATGTTTATTATAAAACTGATAAAAAATAAGTTTTGTTCACTGTGCATACATAATAGAATCTGATTCTACTCGCATATATACATTATAATTTTTTATGTTCAGTAACGATTCCTTTCGCTAATAATTCGCTCTATAGTCAGCAGTTTTATTTAAAAGCTTTCCTAGCATTATAAATGTTTTACAAGCTACCGTAGCCATTAATAGACATCATTTTACTATCATTTGAATTATTCTGGCTGTTGGATGACGGACTATTTGGTGAAGAGTCATCTTTTTCAAGGAGTAATGAATTTTCGATTGACTCTTGCTCAAGTCTTCTCTTCGTCCAAGGAAAAATGGCTGTTGGCTGATTTTCTCCCCAGTTACGATAAACAAATGCATTTAGTAAGGCTTGTAGTGGATTCAGGACAGCCTGCTTACACAACGAAAGCCAATGTATTAAATATTAGATGACAACGATATACAATATGCAGGCATCTCATTGACAATCTCTTTTTTTAACGAAAAAACAGTTATGTAGCTAAATATACATTAGCTTACCATTAAATACCAGTCGAATAGTAAAAAGTTTCTGGGTAAGTCCGACCACAGCGTCCATAGTAGAAACGCATTTAGTAAGTTGGGGATCCAACAAAGGTAAAATACTAAATTTATTGACAGGAATTTCATACGAAGGGTTCTTAAGTGCTTCCTTTCGGTGTGTGTAAACCGTCCGGCAACAGATACAACTAGATCCTCCGCCTATGAGTTAAGGATTGTCCACCACAATTTCAATATACAGTATTAATTATGATTAGAGGGTATTTGGGTTTTAGACTGTCATGATATATATACATTAAAGTAATACTAAAATACACATGGCTGTATTTAGATTGCTCACCTTTCTTGAAGCCCTACAGTATAAGATGGGGTTAACTATCATGACGATGGCGATTGGTAAATAGGTGAAAAAATAATTTGGTAGAATCCTGGCAAACACATTTGTTCCCATATCGTGACAGTTGATGTTTGGAAGGTATAAAATGGAAAGTCCAAGAGTGGCTAAAATTGCGGGGACTCCCCAACAAAATAAATGGTAGAATTTGGGTTGTCCCTCCTTCCCCTGAATAACTTTGAGGACGTCCAAAGCATAGACGAGAGTCCAGAGACAAGTTGCCGTGTAAAAATATTGTATCCAGCCCTAATAAATATATAAATACATATACATTAATTAAATTAATGAGAGTATTAGATAAGGAGTGCTGACATAATAT
>JAQIVE010004022.1:0-15366 GCA_034698285.1 Sminthurinus bimaculatus | reverse complement strand
TTTGATTTGTCAACTATAGTTGACATTCGTCCAAGAGATGCTACCATAGATTTTAGAAAATAGTTCACATTCGTATTAAGTAAAACTTAAATTTGAAAGGAAATTTCAGGATTTCTTTGCTCAGTTACTCAACTCACACCTCACACATATAGCTTATCTCTCTCTCTCTCTCTCTCTCTCTCTCTCTGTGTCATTCTCTACATGTATTTACATATAAAATGGAGACGTAAGGTAATGTGACACGGGATCGATTTGGATCAGTTTTTAATTAAAGATAGAGAGTATGCCTATACGTATGTTTATATTTGGTCTGTAGTCTGTATATTGTAATGCATTTTTTTAATTTCATGATTCAGTTGGCGGATCTATACATACATACAAGTCCATTTTGTCTAGTGCTGCTGCATCTTCTTTTCGCATCTCTCCTGTCGGTTTTGACCTGCCCCTGCTCATTATTTTGCCGTATTTTGTGACTGTGTTTTGAATTTTTCCCTCGTTGAAATTGAAATTTTCTGCATAATTTTTATACAGGCATGTCCAATATATGTGTATGTGTATGATGTTTTTCACGGAAAGATAAGTATTTATATCGATAAATTATTGAGACAGGAGTAAACCTGTAAATAAAAACGTTGTGTCAGCATGCTTCATATCCTTTTAATGTGTAATAAAAAAGTTCCATACAAAAAAAATCCTTCCAAATGCTATTAGCTGTGTCAAGTCTCAAGTTGAACGGACTGTTGAACTTTTAACAATGGACGATATTGACAATTAAATAGCTGCTTTATAATTTAATCGCCTTTCAAAAGCTTAGCTTTTTGTGTACTTGCCGTACAATTTCATGCACCTCGTGAACCTTTTTCCAATCTGTCATACATGTTACGATACAAATTGCCCAAAGAGAGAGAGAGAGAGAGAGAGAGAGAATAAATGCAAAAAATATTCTAATGACTAATGGGCAATATAAAACTATTCCTTGGGAAAGGAAGGACCAAGGCAAAACAAGAAGTGCGAGCGGAGGCAGAAAGTTCATCTCATGCTTTATGATTTATGCTAATGTAGGCATCTTGTCCTTGCTCGCAAGAAAAGGCAAGGCAAGAGTCAAGCTACATTGGATTCACTGCGTACAATGTGCATATGTATAAACAAGGAGCGTAAATTATAGACACCTTGTCCATAAAAATGATGGACGTTTCCCTCGTTTTCCCATTTAAAATGAATGTAAAAATAGTAAAGCAGGGAGAGGCAGTCAATTTGTCTCGAACAAAAGTTTGCTTTACTTTATTTAAGGTCAGTTTGGGGCGTCCTGGAACTAAATTTGTGCTTTGTTTACAATATTTATGTATGTAGGTAACCTGTTTCCACCAAAAAAAGAAGAAACGATGCAGCGCTGGACACCTCCAAATTTTTTGTTTATTTCCTTCCTAATCGTAATTTTATTTCAAAGGGGCATATTTGGCCTCGATTATCATTTCGAAACTTTGGACTCTACAAATGTTACATTGTCGATTATGGACGGGAAGGAGCTAAACCTTCGATTTGTCGAAGGTAGAACCCTGGTAGTGCGATCCGGCAGCCACATTTGGTTGCAACTCAAGTCCATTTTTCGTCTTGAGTTGGTTTCTCCACTTTGGGACCGTCAGGTAAATTTAGCTTGTTAGTTGAGTGTCAAATTATCTCAAGTATTAAAAGCTCTGTGCATTCCACGATCCAGAGTACAAAAATTGTGAACGTTGCCATGATTTTATGAATCACATAAATTACCAAAAATGTTTGCGACTGTTTGCAAATTTGTCTATACTTCCCCCTTTTGGACGTACTTGTGATAAAAAGGATAAAATTGTTGTTTTTACCAGCATCGACCCTCCTACTTTGAGGATATCTATCCTCAAGAGGTAGCGGATCCAAGTACATGGACATATGAGCTTGCGTATGGTTCGGACTTGATCAGAGGTCAGGGTTTCTTCGGATTCCAAGTGATTGCCAACGTTTCCAAGGGACATTTTATGTACATCATCGTCGATGGTAAATACAAAAGTTTTAGAATTTTTTTAATGTTCCATTCCATCAAATATTGCATCATACGCATAAATGAGGGGTTGACTTTAATTTTGGTACCTACACTACACTAGAAAAGATATCATCATACTAGTAATTAAAGGGTGCTGCACATACTTTTGCCTTCATACTTTTTGTAGATGGGGGACACTGGACCATCCCATGTGGGATCAATTCTCCGCATCCAATCCCCAAACTGAAACGAATAACACATGTATGCACATACACTAGAACATGCATAAAATCCGTTCAGTTTTTAACTTTAATTTTTTAATTTAATTATAAATTGCTTAAATTTCAAAAGGTTCAGCATGAAAATGGGGAATTTTCTGAAGTTACCAGACCCGTCAAAGCCAAATACAATGGCCGAAAGGGGTTTACTTTGAAAAATGACGGCCACTCCAAGGAGTTACCGGCAATCTTCGAATGCTTTGTGGAGGGCAATATTGTCCCTCCGTACCGTTTACCATCGCCCCAAGGAATTAAAGGTCTACTTGTTTAGAATACTATAAAGGACCATTTTTTATAAAAACTTTTTAGCCCCCACCCCCTCCACGTTTACAATAATGTTTTCTCTCCTTTTCCCTTCCCCGAATCTAACCCAATCTCCGGTTTTTACGCTATTTGAAATTTTTATGGGAAAGTTACAACTTTATTTTTGTTCAATTTTAAGAAAATGAGGTGGCTGTGAGAGAAAGCAACCTTACTATAGCTCGGGATGAGAAAGGCAAGTTGTACTGTAGTAGCTCCGAAGAAGGCACGCTTCAGGCCACATTCCTAAACTGCAATTCCAGGAACTTTTGTCGGCTACTGGAGCCCTGTTTCGTAGAGGTAAGCTGGAAAGAAAGAACTTACCTTATAAATATATAGTTGATTGATAGGTTGGATGAGCAGGAAAAAATGTTGTTATTGACAAGGTTTAAAAAATTTGTTTTCTTTCTTTTTTTTCTTTCAAATTTAGAGGTGCTCCTCAAATTTTTTTGCAGCACCCGGAGCCGCCTGTGATTCTTGTTCTGAGCTTCCATTGGATACTCCCTCAACTTCAGCCTTTGTCGGATGCCAATTTTCTAGCGGTGCAATCACGAAGCAAATGATCATCAAAGGCATGGACGGGAAAACACGTAAGTTTACAAATCGCCCATCAAATATATGAAAACTGTCAAAATTTTGATATTTATGTAAAAATGAGACTACAAGTTGTGTTCATTGAAAACGAGGATGCAAAAAGCCATTGGTTTTGGCCGCCCTTGAAACTGCATAGTTTTTATACATGCATGCATACATGCATACATACATTGACTCAGCATCACATTGTGTGAACTGGTTTTATTTTCAGATGTGACGCCCATAGATGAGTCTCCAGCCGACATGATGAGCTTGCAAATACAGGAGGTTCCATGCAAATCACCCCAAACGCACGACCGGTGCTACGAGTGTCAGTTATTGCCGCACGGACATTTTAGGAACATATCATGGACCGTGACTTTCAAGTCTGGTTTTGAACAAAGAGGTAAAAAAGATTCGAGCCTTAAATCAAGGATAAAAAATCCGGGTAAACCCAGATTAAGAGGAACAGAACCAAATGTAAAAGTGTAACCGACTACCAAAGTCAACCTTAGGCACATTTTTTTAGAAAATTATTTGTATGTATTGACAACGTCTTGTCACCACATAACATGACACGACACGTTGTTGATAATGAATACATGGATTCAAGGATCGAATAGATTCAAAGGTCACTTACAAGTCAGTTATTGTTAGTTATTCCCTCGGTCACGTGACGTTTACCCGAAACTTTGAATTTTCCCGCGGCATGAAATTATTGCCAAAACATAACAACATACATTTGATTTTTTCGTTCATCATTGAAAAAAACCAAGAACCTTGCCGTTTCCACAATAATAAAGGACTATGCAGGCAAATCATTGTGAAATAAGGCGCTGTCCGATTTGGCTGAAATTTTGTACAGAACTTTTCTAGACCACGGGGAACAACTTTTGTAAAGCGAGTTCAAAAGCGATTCCCTCCTTTGACCTCTGGAGGTCACCAAAGGTCAAAGTTCAAAGTTGGTGGAAAAAATCTGAAAAACAATCAGGGTGGTGCAGAATTTTATGCTGATCATTTTTCATAAAGAAGCCAGTGCCACCTCTCGTTTGACCTTTTTTTGGAGGTCATTTTTGACGTTTTGGAAACTTTCATGACCTCCAGAGGTTAAACTAGGGGCCGCACTGGGTTGGCTTCTTTATGAAAAGTAATCAGCATAAAAATCTGCACCACCCTGATTTTTTACAGATCTTTCCCGCCAACTTCGAATTTTGACCTTTGTTGACCTCCAGAGGTCAAAGGAGGGAATCACTTTTAAACTCGCTTTACAAAAGTTATTCCCCGTGGTCTAGAGAAGCTCTGTACAAAATTTCAGCCAAATCGGACAGCGCCACATTTCTCAATGCTGTGCCTGCGTACCGTCGCGCAAGGCGAGAAGAGACACTTTCAGGAAAAACATTAAAACTGCTGCCATTTTTGAATGGATCGATACATATGACTACTGTTTGGTTTTATAATGTTGTCAAGCATTCAAGCAAACACCGAAATCATAAAAATAAATGACATTAAAAAGGGCGGGATTTTTTAGGCCTTCAAAGGAAAGGAGAGAAAGTCGTCGATTTTTTAATCTCCAAAACTTGAAACGATATAACAAAATAATCGTACATAGTCCGGAACCAGTAAGTTTGCTCATTAAGCATCTGTGAGCATGAAAAATTTTAATGGTTTTGCATGTGAACAATGATTTCATTCTTGTTTTAGAAAAAAGCGAAATTTTCGTTGAATACAAGGCGAGAAGAGACGATCCAGTTGCGGTGTGTATAATGAAGCCAAGAAATTTTAAATTAATTTTTTTGACCCCATTATTGTAATTTAACGTCAAATCAATTACAACAATGATATATATTGGCCTTATTTGAAATTGTAGAGCATCGTTTCTTCGTAGAAGTCGATCTTAGGGTCGAGAATCAGTGGTATTTTGATGATAAATTTTGTTCATCTTTCTGTGCATTCTAAATGAAAAAATGTGCTTGTTGATGCTACCAAATACACAAATATGGTTATTTGGAGCGTAAATATTTGAATTAGAGCCATATTTGTCTTTGATTTACTCCTTTGGGAGGGAAAAGTTCAAAGTGTCTCTTCTCGCCTCTCATGAGGGTGAGACGCGAAACTTTTTGTTTCCATAAAAATGCAGCGAAAAATTTATTTTCTCAAAAATTGTTCTTATTGGCCTGAAAGAGCAGAAATCAAGGATAGTCTTATGTACTTCATTTGTTATAATCCATCAACTATAGCAGAACTTCAGTTAAAATTTAGATGAGAGTCAGTAAAAAGTGTCTGTTCTCGCCTTGTACGACGGTAGTCCAAAGGACTACAACAGAAACCGTGGTTCGAGTCAAAATATCTCGTAATTTTATTCACGGTTTTGAAAAAAGCTGATATTTCCCCCGGATTGCGCTCACAGAGCGCAATCCAGGGACAGCACAGTTTTCTCAGTTTTCTCTATCCAGTGATGTAATAATTGGAGCGAACAAGATGAAAAAATGTTTTACACTTTTTTCGCACACTTAGAGCCAAAAAGGGCAATTAAAATTGAAATATGTAGCTTTTGCAACGCTGAACGTCAAAAACGCCTTAAATTGGTCAGGTCTTGAGTTTTAAGTCGAAAAAGTGCTGAAAATGAGCCATACCTCAAATTTGAGTGGTTTAAGCAGTTTTGAGCAGTTTTTCCCTTGGCCAAAGTACATCTAAAATGGTCAGCTTTGAAAATCTTCCTGCATTTTAAACTAAAAACTTACTAGCTTAAAACCGAGATTGAATTAAGCAGTTTCCCATTTTTGTCCCCATTCTCATAGGAACGAATCAAAGGTTCTGTTCCTAAAAATAGAAGCAAATATTTATAAACCTTTACATGTAAAACAAGGACGTTTTATTTTTTCCCCCAAATTTCTGCAGTTCCTTATACGGAAATAATTGGAGACCCTCCAAGATATTCATCCATTGTCGGAATCATAGTTGATGAAAATATGCTACAAATATCATGTACCGGTTTCTCCGACTCCGATAAAACATCAGTATCCAAGTCTATGGTCATCAAAGAGCTGCGTAAGGTGTTTTGTCTTCTACCTTATATTTATTATTTCATTGATTTTTCATGTAAAATTTTATGTATAGTTGAGTTGAAAGGTTAGAAAAGCATTTGGACCAAAAAAGGAAACAAAATTATTGCTTGTTGTGAACAATTAACTGTAAAGCAGAGTTGCATAGTCTTGTGTGTATGTATGTACAATGTACATGTGGTAGATTTTAAACACTTTTTTTATTGAAATCAACCTCTAATTAAAAATGTCTATGCGTGTATGTATGCATGTATGTATGTATGTATGTATGTATGTATGTTAGGTGTGGAGAAGCCACGGGCTCGAAAGAAGAAGCCTTGGTCTAAGTCGGCTGTGGGTTTGTTGTATGTTGTTCTGGCGCTCGGCGTCATAATCATCCTCTTCTCGTTATGCTACTGCGTCTTCAAATGTAATCCATGCTGAATAAATCCAATTTTTCATCTTCAAACTCCATTCCCAGCCAAAATAACCTCTCAACTATTCATCCAGTATGCATACATATATACAAACATACTTTTTTTGTCCATCTTATTACTTTTGTCCATCAATATTCAATCCAGTATTAAAGTTCCCAGATTGAGTGTCCCCGGGTTCACTTTGTAAAATTAGAATGCAATTTTTTAATTTATTGTTTTGTAGCTTTTGAGGACTCTTGGCTTCCACCGCACGATCAATGGCCTAATCCTTTCTACTTGTGTGGGATTGCCTTCCTTATGCTACTGGTTCTAGTCTTGGGGTTTCTGTTGATCTGGTACTTGTACCAGACCAGCTGTGCCTGCGCATTGCGAATCTTGAAAATATTTCCATGATAATTATCTACAAAATTTCAAGCCAAAAACCCATGAATTAAATTAAATTACAAATACATATTTCACCACAAAATACACATTTTATATAAATATATATATACTGTATATTTTAAATAGTACTTGAGCTTTTACAGTCTCAAAATTAAATGGATGAGTAATATTATATACGTACGAGGTTGCAAAATTTTGCAGATGATTTTTGACTTTGATTTTTGTAATATATTTATTTATAATATGTGTGTGTATGGACGATCGAATATGTATTGAATGGAAAGAGCCCAATTTTAGTCCCATATCCTTGGTTTTACCTGTGCTCCTGTCAGCTCTTACTAATTACTAACGAACTTTGTTGTTTATGAATTATTGTGACTCGCCGTAAGTAAATGGTAATAAAACATTATTCAAGGTGCATGTTTAAAAAAATGTAAAATGATTCGGATCTGTTATTGACGGTGTAATTTACAAAACGAGAATTTTTTCACGCGTATTTTTTATTCCGGCTGGACAACTTTTCTGGAGAGCAGATACTTCATGCATCCATTCACATGTATAGGTCTATGGCTGTGCATATAAGGAACGAGACGCCGAAGACGACGACGACGCGGATGACAACAACAACAACAACAGGCGCGAGGTCAATTTTATTCTCCAGCATTCGATCATTACATATTATGCTTTTCCTTGTTCTACTTTTGAATCCAACAACTTTTCCCGTGTTTGAGGAAATGTTCATTTAACTTTAGATTGGAAACATTAGTCGGGCTAATTCCTCTGGGTCGACGTAGGAAAACACATCTCGTACACACACACACACACACACACGCTCAAACACACTGAAAAAGTTGATTGAAAAGTCCAGTCCATTCATGATGCATAGTCGGCTTCTTCTCTTTTGACTTTTCGCACATACACACACACAGACACACACACACACATGGATTCTTCTGTACTTGACGTATTTTAACATTTTTGCTACTGCTTAATCTTTTTTATTGGTCCTTTCCCTGTTTTGTCCTATGTTCATGCGTTTTTACCCATTGTGTGAGGTTTGAGAAGGTGTTGGATGTAAAAAACGAAAATAATTGCCGATTATGAAGTGATGACTATTTTTGTGTGTGCAGAGACTCAACATGGTTAAAGTAGAATTTTCTTTTCGTGTTATTTCTTCAATGTATGCAGTGTGCAGTGTGCAGCGTGCAGCGTGCATTTGAAAATGCATTAAATTTCGTCAAAGAGAGCAAAACTTGCCTTTTGACATTGAGTTTTCTTTCAAATTCCTTCTGTTTCTTCTTCTTCTTCTTGTTCTCTTCATCTTCTGCTTCTATGCGTGCGTGTGTGTGTGTGTGTGTGTGTGTGTGGGACCCAAACAAGATTGAGTTGTGTATGAAACTTTGGGCTCTGATCATTTTCGTTTGAAAATTTTAGTCAATTGAACATATCTACATTCTATGTATGTATGTATGTATGTATGCATGCATGTATTATGCTTTTCTTTGTGAAACTTTTGAATGCAACAACTTTTCAAATGTTCATTTGCCTCTTAATTGGAAATATAACTCTAGTTGATTCCTCTGGGTTGACGATGAAAAACACACTTATTGCACACACACACACCTCTCTCTCTCTCTCTCTCTCTCTCTCCCTCTCTCTTCAAAACACGGAAAAAGTTGATATAAAAGTCTAGTATATTCATGATGTATAGCCAGCTTCTCTTTCTTCTGTTGGGATTTGATTATATAGAAAATGTCCCATTTTCGCTTCTATATTCTTCTTTCTCCGCTCCAGATCTAGCTCCACTGGCAGCTCCAGCTTAGCGGTCGGAGATCCAAATATAAAGGGCAAAGATTCAGGTGTAAAGTAATAGAAATACTTGAGCAATCTTTTTTCCTCTCGTCACTCGTCGTCCTTATCTCTGGGATTAAGGAGCTTAAATAATCTCCCATTTTTCCCCAACACATCAACATTATTGTACATACGTTTCCCCAAGTCGGTTGATTGTTGTGTTCATCCCAAGTCAAGAAAAAAATACAACAATTTTAGACACATTTCATCTTTGTGCGGAATAAATTCATTTTGTGGGATTGTTGTCATAATAATATTCATGGAAGAGTTGACATTTTAAATATACTGTGCATCATAATATTTGTTGTGTATTTCCAGTACCAATTGATCCCAAAAGAATTTTCAATTTCAGTTAAACCGGATATCTCCAGTGATTAAATTAGAGATTTACTCAAGTGTGACTAACTTTTGACTGTTTTTGATGTTATGACTGTTTACTCGTCTCACTCTGTGCTCTGTGCGGTTGTGTCAATTTTAAATAAAAGGGCATTTTCATCTTTTTTCTGTGACAGTCACCAAATTCAAATCCGCCACCGATTCGGACCGCAATCAAGGTAAGAGCAGAGAATATATATTGCTTTGTAATTTTATTATTGAAGCTCTAAAATAAAAGCTAGTTAGTACTGGTCATAATAATAATATATTTTCAAAAACAGAGACAAATGTTACGAAATTTCGAAAGGACGGCCATATTTACATTTTCTCCATTTTGCAACTGCCACAATCGACTCTGAAATTTTTAGTGCGTGCACATATGTAGGCATATAAGCAATAGGCATACGTAATACGACTATTGTTGTAAAAAAATTGGTCATTCAAATACTTGAACACCAATTAAATGTGTACGTGTGTGTGTGTGTGTGTGCAAACGATTCAACGAAGACAAAGGCAATTAACTTTTTTATGTGATGTTCAAGTAAATAACAAAGTTGTGTGTTCAAAGTCATGACAAATATTCAATTGAATTTTCACTCAACATACTTATGTATTATGTACAATGTACACGGCTGACTTTGAACTAGGAAAATTGTCTATGACTTGATATTAGAGACTTTTTGAAGCAAAAAATATGTATTTGTGTAATAATTGAGGTAATTGAAGGTTTTGTACGTATTTTTTCTGAATTTTGAAGGGGAACTTGTTAAACTTAAATGTACCATATTGCTCTCCAAAAACAAAGTACTTAACGCATGTCAAGTCCTTGTACTCATACACACCCTACAACGGCATTCCTCTGCTCTGTTTTAGGCTGAAGAAAATCCAAAAATTGGGGAATATTACATGCATACATACATGCATGCTCCAGCAATCATGTCCTCTAACATTGAACATTTCATTTTAATGCTTTCACACTCAAGTTAAAAGGTGTTGAAGCCATTTTTGACTTTAAATGTGATTTTTTTTTCCTGTTGGTTTTTATGTACATATTTTAATCGGGAAAAGTAAAACTTTACCTTCACATTTACAAGTTCACATTCACATTTCTTCTTCTTCTTCTTCTACTACTTTTTCAGTCGGTCCCAAACACGGGCGAGACAGGAATGGATCTAGGCTGGGGTAATTTTAGTTTGAGAAAGTTCGTACTTATTGTTTCTAAGGATAATATTGTGTACGCAATATACATACAATATTCGACTTTCTACGTCGTTATACACATAGTTGGGACATTCGAATGTCGGAAACAATATTCTATTAACTTTTAATAATGTTGGCAGAGCGATCGATCATTTGAATACTGTGTAGATTTTAAAAGAGATTTAGCTAGATGAATAATATAACCTAAGAACTCAGTTGGAGATATTTTTCCCAAAAGGGAAAGAAACAGACTGGGGAAAAATTGTGATGAATGTATAAATGTATGTATTTCTAATAAAAGGGGGTGACTATTCAGAATCTGTGACTCAAATCCCTTTTTTGGTGTCAGATTTTTAGACTGTCTGCCCACTACTCAATTTTTATTGATGTTATACTCTTTTTTCTCTCCCTTTCCTCGCTATTTTCATTTTGAGATTATGTAGTTTAAAGTCGGCCAAGGAAACGATGGACGAATGTCAAGGCTGTAGCAGAAATGCAGTCTTTTTGCACTGGAAAAGTAAATTACCGCGTGTATGTTGATGCTTGGGCACTCACTCACTTGCATAAAGGGACACTCAACGATTTGTACATTGTACTTTGTACATATAGTCATGGGGTTCGTAAAATGAAGATTAATCAATTAAACCCCGTGAAGCAAATAAAAAGATGATCTTTATTATCTACTTTACTGTGTGTATTACATATATAGTACGTATATAGTACGGTGAGAGGTCAAGTTCGAAGAGGGCATTATGAGCAAATTGGAAACATAATTCCTGCGGATTCCTCCGGGTCCGCGGTACAACAAACCCACAGACACATTGTCTTTCTCTCCCTCTCTCTCTCTATCTATCTCTCTCTCAAAGCCACTGAAAAAGTTGATGACATTGCACTGCACCATGCACCATGCATTTCAAAATGCAATTATTTTTGTCAAAGGCAGCAAAACTTGCTTTTTGACATTGAGTTTTATTCCACGTTCCCTCTTCCTCTTCTTCTTCTTCTTGCTCTCTTCATCTTCTGCTTCTATGTGTGTGTGTGTGTGTGGGACCCAAACAAGATTGAGTTGTGTATGAAACTTTGGGCTCTGATCATTTTCCTTTGAAAACTTTATTTATTGGAATATACCTACCCATAATGTATGTTCTACATTATACATGTAATGTAGACATTGGCAAAAAAGGTCATAGAAATACAGAAAATTTAGTAATGCAACACTTTCCCTGTCTCTTTCCATGTCTCCTTGCACATTTTTCCTTTAGATTTTCCCTCCATTCATTACTATGGTGTGTAATGTACATATATACAATGTATATATGTACATTACACACCATACTAATGAATATATATATATATATGCCTGTGGAAAATTGTGGAGGATAAAAAAACAAAGTGCCTGGATTCGCAATGAGACAGCCAATATCAAAAATAATTCCATTATGTTTCTCGTTTGGGCTCATCGAGGACGAGCTCCAATGACTAGGGGAAAGAAGATTTATTTACATAAACAATTGTGTTCTATGTATCGCATAAAAATTTCAATGAATATTGTGCTAGAATTGAAAAGAAGAATAGATAAAATTATGGCAGTTGGCTCATTGCCGCCCGGAACAACTCGGACGTTGTATGTCTAAATAATGGATTGATGGTCATTTTAATTATTGTTCCCTTGTCAAGCACAAAGCACAAAGAAACGCCAATTTTTATTGTGCTTTCAATGGCGAAGATATTTTGTCTCGTTTTCCCCTCGATTTTTTTGAGCTGTAACACATACAGACCATACGTATACATATATGGATTCTTCTTTTACTCTGTCATGTTGAACCTTTTCTTACTTTTTATGACGAGTCACGAGGGAAAAGCTCTCATCGTCCCTATTGTTCTTCCTTTTACTATGGTGCACTCTATGTATGTATGTATGTATGTATGTATGTATGTACTCGGCACGGGATAATCCCGTCCCGTTCCGTCCCGACTTTGGGACAGGATCGGGACTCCCAACCGTTGGTTAAGTTTGGGACGGGACGGAACTTGGATTCTTCGGGACGGGACGGATTTCGGATTAGATGGAGAGAAATATTCAAAAGAATGAAACTCTGGCCTTTATCTTATTTTCTGAGTAAAAAAGGAGCTGTATTGAGTAATAATACGCTTTTTTTTCTCCTGGCGTGTTTTTCTCATGAAAAAAAGATCGTTTTGAGGAAAATGCAAATTTCGATTCGGGACGGGACGAAAAGGGCAAAGTTCGGGGTCGGGACGGGACGGGACTCAGAACCTCGTCCTGAACTCATCCCTAATATGTACATATGAGAAATTTTCCCAATTTAATAAATTTCCACCTATGCAGTTCTTTTTGGGCGTCCTGTACGTCCATCGCCAAACGCCTTACGTTGTCAAAACATTTTTCCATCCTCTTGCAGTGACTTATGCTTTGACAGTAAACCAGCTCGGCCGTAACTTGGTTTTTTACTTGCGCTTCTTTTTCGTCCTCCTCCTCCTCCTCCTCCTCGTCCAGTTCCTTCACTTCGGCTTTATCTTTTCCCTCCTGCCCCTCCCCTTGATTGACCCAGAATCTGAGCATCTTCCGGTCACTTTTATCCCATGTAATTTTTATTGGCTCATTGTCAGCTTTAGCCTTGGCGTTAGCTGTCACGAAAAAAATACAAACAAGTTTTACTATACATGCCAATAATTGGCAAAAAATATAAGCACACCGCAGGCTTCACAAATACAAACAGATGCAAGGAAACCCTATATTCCTGACCGATTTCTCAAAGGTCACGACATGACATGAAGTAAAATTGTAACTTTTTAAAATGTAAGCACACATTGCCTACACATACATACATACATATTAGAGCTGAATACATTTCATATCATACATATGTGCATATTATTTGTAGACAGTTTTGTCTCACGTGTCTCTTCCCAGTTGCTCGGCTCAAAAGAAGGGATGACAATTTCCAACTGAGCTTTCAAGTAACTGTCTGCTCTCCAGTTTAAAGTTTTCATTTCTTTTATTTTACTTGCCAACTGCGGATCACGGCCTAAAAAACAGAGCAAAACAGGGAAAATGACTTGATTTTGGTCATTTTTTTCAAAAAATACTCAAAACTTGCATCTTCTAAACTAGCAAACGTGTTTTAATTTTTAAATACTTAAAACAAATCCATTCATTAGTATGATACTCATTATGTTTATGAAAAATTGAAAAATATTGTAAACTATATATTTTTCTTACGCTTAATTCCAATAACTTGTTTGAAGATTACATCCTCGTCCAAATCCAGGTTGTTAGGATCCCCTTGGATTTTACGGCAGCCAATAAATCCCATATTACCCTTATCAACACGTAATATAAAAGAGTCCATGAAAAAGGGCTCCTTGCACTCGTCGTCGTCATCGCAAACGCGTTTTGGTCCAAGGTAGTTGAACACGTTCTATAAGTGTCAAAAGGAAAATATTATATTATTGTGTCCATGTCCATGTCCATATATATGTACAGTTTCCATGGAAACCAGAGTCTTTTTCTTTGCAAGCCAGTCGTAAAAAAATTTCCAAGTATTTTTTATCGGGACAGCCCTTGGAAAAAAATCTTATGGAAATTTTAAGAGGGCCGACAAAATTGACAAATTTTTATGAAATTTCGTCAAAATCCCATCAAAAGCTGTTCAATGTTGAGATGAAGGATTTTTAACCAAAATCTTGTCAACATTTCATGGGATTTCTTGACTGAAGGTTTTTTTCCAAGGGTTCCTTTCATTTCATTCAGTATGCAAGATTCAACTCACGTTTTGGTTCAATTGACTAAAGACAGCCACTTGCGGCTCACTTCCCATGCAGGTTCCTTTAATGGCTTCACCAGGGTGAACAATGATATAATTGGGATGGCGATCCACAGGATTAATGGGAATTTTCCCATTTTGAACATCAATTTGAAACTTTTGCCAGCCGGAAACACTCCAAAATAAAGAAACGAAAGCAACAGTCGTAATTACAACAAGGCGACTGAACGAGACCACCATTTTACACTCTTACTGTACACTGTACATACACTACACTACACTGACTCTTGAAATTTAAATCCGAGCAACTGTTTACACTGCACAATTAAATATTTTTGAATTTTAGTATACACGTTCATACACACAATTCACATTTACGGAGCGTATGAAGGGAATGAGTGCTGTTGTCTTATCCAAATATACTTTGAGCTCAATAGGCAGACAGACTAGGCTCCGCTGTCCATGCCAATATTGCAACGCGATCCCAGTTTGTTAAAATCGCCATTAAAATTACGAGCCTTTACGTTACTAACCAAGCCGGGACGAAATGCCAAGAGTACACGCATAGCGTAGTGCGTAGTTGTGACAAGCCCGCGCGTAGCACACCTTCATTATCATTGCGCCTGCTTTCCATTACCGTCTCCATGCTAATAAAAGGTGAAGTAAACTTTAACTCTCACTTTCTTAAGGGAACCATACATCTCACTTTCGTCTTTAGGCTGGATATTGTGCCAGCAATTACTACATACTACATACATAACAGGGCAAATTTTTTCGAATACTCAACTTTAATTATTACATACAATTATGAGTAGAGTCACTAAAACCGAGTCTGCTTTCCGAGTCCGCTCTGGAGTCCTGCGTCGTTCTTTGCAATCGATTAGCCAAAGCCGAGGAGCAAAAGGAGTGACTGCGCCAGCAGCAGCAGCTGAAGAAAGGGCGGTTGGAGCAAGAACAGAAACCATGGGAACGGCGACTTGTTTTTTCTTTACACAGATTAAGAAAAAGATCGATAAGTCTGCAAGTAAGAAGACGGAGAAACATTACTCTCTTGCTTCAAAATTCATCTCGACTTTTCGTATTTTTGTTGAATTTTGACGGTTAAAATTAACCTTTTTAACCAGCATGAAC